>CATIWR010085899.1:0-17078 GCA_949677035.1 Omphalea diandra | reverse complement strand
CTGGAGTAATCACCATAGCAAATGCGATATTCGAGCCAAAGAATCCATCCATCAATCCTGATGTTATTGCTAAGGCATTCCGCTTAGACAGGAATGTTGTTCTCGATCTTCAGAAACAGTTTGGAATGAGCTGAGCTCATTAAGACAGTATATTTACATAAAATAACGGATTAAATAGCCATCAGTTATGATTGGTATTTTACAATAATAATGATTGTCGCTGGTTTTATATTGTCGTGCGGTTTGTTGTATAAGTGAATAAGTGATTGTAATATCAAATGAATGTGGTTATTATTCGCATTATAAATATTTTTATTTAATAGATTGATAATATTGCTTTTACTCTCTTAACAAAATAATAAATTATAATTACAATTCTCAAATGTCAATAAGTCATTTATAAATACTAAATTAAAATAACATGGTTATTGATTCCATTTTTTAATGATTTTATTTTAAAAATTTTTAATCCAATAATGAATTATTAATTACGATATTATAATATAATAACATAAATAGCATTATGGTCTTCACTTTAGTTTTAAAGAATATTTTTCAATTGTTAATGAGATTTTATGTAAAAGGCTTTGTTAGATTTGAGATACTTTCTTCTTCATTTTAACATTATGTTCTAAAATATATAAAATCATATTTGTATTTTTCTATTTTATTTATTAAATAGTATTTTATGTACTTTATTGACCAATTATATGGTTTAGTTGAAAAATCTTATATTTTCATTTTTTTAAAAAAACCTATTTTCTGGCGTATTTACCAAATATATTGACCAAATATAGGATAATGCTCTCTCATTGAACACTAGAAGTAATTAACCCATATGATAACTTAATATATAGTTTTTGTATATAAGATCAATCCATAAATAACTGATTTCAAAAAGCAAATTTATAGTAATGATAATAATTTCAGGTCAAATATTGTTCCACCAGTATATTTTTTTTTTCCTTTTCTATTACAAAAATATATCAGCATGATGGTGACCACCTTACTTCTTTGGACATTATCTGAGATAATGTTTTGAGCTATAATTGTCAGCTAAATAAAAAATAAAATCTAGCATCAAGTTTCAGTGAGATGGTAAAAAAAAAACAAAGTGGAGAATGGAATTTGCTGTAGATGTTGGTCGCATTGGATTTAACATTAATTAACTGTGAAAGTGCGCGTTGCGGATAATTATATTAATAAATTTTAAATTAATTAATTGAATAATTAAAGTTAATATATAAATAATAACTGAATTAAATCATTATTTTAACAAGAATTAATATATAAATATTATTTAATAATATTTGGGCCACGATGGTCACTGTATTAACACAAAACAAATTATATTATAGACCCTTATTCACAATATTTTGCAGTCTAGAGATTCAAAGCATGTTTCGCAGCAAATACGGAAGATTATATATCTCTTCCATAATTATTGTTTTATTTTTTTAATAAGTTTCCTTTTTTTTCTTTAAATATTACTATTTTGTTTATTTTTTTAACAAACTTTTTTTACTTTAAATATACATATCTATACTTTTATACATATTTTTTATTTTTTATTTTTAATTATTATTATTATTTCACATGTTTTTTAAAAAATAGACTTATATTTCACAAAAAATTAGTATAATTGTAGATTTATAAATTTTAATATTACAAAAAAATTAAAAAAATTAAAATATTTAATTATAAAAAATGAACCTACAGTTTACTAAAAATGAATTTGGAGTTTACAAAAAATAAACCTATGATCTACTAATAATAAATCTATAATTTATACTAAGTGAACTTATAATTTACAAAAAATGAACCTACAGGTTATAGAAATTGAACTTATAGTTTATTGATAATAAATCGATAGTTTGTACCAAAATAAACCTACAATTTACAAAAAAAAAATAACCTACAGTTTATATGAAAATGAAAGTACAGTTTACAAAAATAAATCTACAGTTTATAAAAAAATAAACGTACAATTTTCTGATAATGAATTTAAAATTTATACCAAAATGAACTTACAGTTTATAAAAAATGAAACTACAGTTTACAAAAAATGAATTTACAATTTATACCAAATGAGCTTATAGTTTACAAAAAATAAACTTGTTTATTTAAACTAATCAACCTACACCAGGTAACAAATGAATCACAAAAAAATTATAAAATCCATTTAATAATATTAAACATAAATTAATATAATATAATGTTTTATATTAAAATAAAATTATATTATTATAATATTTAATATAATAATGTAAATTAATTAATATAATAATATGAATTATATATAATATTTCTATTTAATTATATATAATACTATAAATTATATATTATAATAATATAATTGAATAATATAAAATAATTATATATTAATATAATTATATATAATATGTAAAATTATAATATATAAAAATGCAAAAAAATCTCATTTATAAAAAAAGAAAAAAAAAGAAAGAAAGCAAAGGTATAAAAGTGGCCTATGGGTTGGGAGTGTGGAAAATTGAATGCGCACATCCCTTTTTTAATTCTCTCATGTATTATAAACCTTTTTTTAATTCTCGCATATTTCATAAACTCTTAATCTATATTGTTATATAAACAGAGTCTATATCACAACAATCCATTAACACAAGAACCGGCACTTCCATTTTACTTTCCGCAAAATATTCGTTGTCCATTATGGTCTCCTGCGTCAACTAATGTATTATATTTATATAATAATATATAAAATAAAATTTGTATATTAGTTATTAATAAATTACAAAACTCTAATAAATTCAAATGCTTAACAGCTTTTTCCACATAGTCGACAAATAAACAAAAGTTAATTAAAAAAATTCACTTGGTTTATTCAAATTGGTTTGATGAGATAGCATAGCCACAAATTATGATGCACAAGAACACTTGGTAGAAATTGTTAACAAAACATTTTGAAAACGTTTCATTTTATGAAATTCATTGAAATTTATTCAAAACACTTCGGACACGTTTTTGCAAATTTGAAAATTTATAAAAATACATTTATACTTTAAAGACACGTTTCTTTTCTATTATTAATTTTAATTATGAAATTTATAGACATTTAATATTTATTTTTTAAATATTTAATTGATTATTATCATCTCATTTAATTTTTTATAATTAATATTGATTTAGATAATTATTTAAGAAAAATATTTATAAATATATTCATATATTTTTATATTTACACGTTTTTCCACATTTCGTTTCATATATTTTTAAAAATATCATTTTCTCGCATCAATTGTTTCCCTAGGCTACAACGTATTACATTTATTAAGTTCAAAAAACAATTATGGTGCTGTTGTTCTTCTGCAGCAAGAATACGGGGAGAAAAAATGCAAGAGAAATGATTAGGAAGCAGAATCATCTCAGATGGAAACAGCAACAGAAACACAACAAATAAGTTCACGGAAAGACTTGTTACTTAAAAACCGCAAAGCAAAGGCCCAGATTATTTTCCTTAATTTTGTTCCTCACCAAACACCAACCTTTCCTTCAAATTCACAAAACAACACTAATTCTTTCACTTTGCAACACAAATTAAAAATAAAGAACTAAATTTTATACAAATATAAAATACAAGTGCGGTAACCGCCCAAATTATTAACCCACACAATTATGCACAAATATTAAAACTTTCCTAATTATTACCACAAATATACAAAAATGATTTGCAAGTTATATTATACACAAATTTAGGCAAATATTTTATACAAAACACTAACTCAATTTCTACAAATTTTATAGACTGTACAAAATGCATAATATTATACACAAAATACTCACATAAATTAAAAAATTATAATTATAGTACACAATGTTATACACATAATTTAAAATTTTAATTATTATATAGATTATAAACAAAAATTTTTAAAAATCAATTATTCTATAATATTATACATACAAATTAAATTTTATAATTATCCTATAATTTATTGTAAACAGAAATTAAAAAATCTTAATCAAACCTAGTAATTTTGAAGGGAGTTAGTAGGAGAGAGAGAGAGAGAGAGATTGCGGAAGGTGGAAAAGAGACAGAGAGGCTACGAGAAGTAGGAAAAAGATAGAAAGAGGGTGTCGATAGTGAAGAAGAGGAGAAAGGGGAAAAAAAGTTGTGTGATAAAGGTAATAAGCCCTAAGCCACACTAGGTCCAATGGTCTTATTAACCTATTAGCATTAAGCATAGTGACAAACCTTTTATGAACTTAACGACAATTTAATCCCCCATTAGGCCATACAAGCTAAAATGGCTTGAGCCCTAAGCTCATATGGGCCTATTAAAGGCCCAATTTGTCACTAGTCTATATAACCCAAATAACCTCAAGAATATATTGGACTATCAATGGCTTAGGCCATTGTTAAGATTAGCAACGATTAAGGCCACTACTAACTCATATGAGTTGAAGGATATTATCCCCAAGCACATATGGGTCTAACGATGGCTTTAGCAACGACTCAACCATTACTAAGTTATACAAGCCAAAGGGCTTAATTTTGTATTAACCTAGCGATGGCCTAGGTTGTCAATAAGATTAGCAATGTCCAAGGCCACTACTAACCTAAATGAGCCAAAGGACATAACCCCCAGGCTTATATGGGCTTAGTTAATAAGGTATTAGATTTTTTCTATTTTAATTTTTTTGTTTATAAAATAATTAAAATGCATTAAGAAATAAAATATATAAGAAAATTCATAAGGTCAACTATGTGAAGCCCAACCCAAAATAGATAAAACATCCAATAACCAGAAAATCCTATCACAACAATCTAAGCACCCACAAACAAAATAAAATGAAAACTCTATAACATATGGTTGCTTCCTCTTAAGAGCTACCACGCCTATAGAGTAAATTGATTTTAGGCAATCATCTATTTATAGATCTTGAGATGCTTCACCAAGGAGTTTTTATGGGAAAAAAACTAGCATGATAACTCATCGAGAGAAAAGAGGAGAGGGACTAAGCTTCCCTACACAAGTTATAAAGGTCGAGATCTCCTATATTTCCATAGATGTAGCATTCAGTGCAATACAGGCTAGATCACCATATATATAAACCCCTCTCAAATAAAGCAACAAATATTTAGAAGTAAAATAAGATACATCTACTAGAAAGAGGCACAAAAGGCCTAAACAATCCACAAAGAGAGAAAGAAAAATTAAAACAACATATAAACGAGAAAAAAAAAAGATATGAAGGAGATATGTTACTGACCATAAGGATGACAACAAGAACATAGCAAGATTTGTACTATGGCGACAAAATGAGAGAAAAGAATACGATTTTTTTAGAGAGAGAACTTTTTATTTTTGTAGATACTATATTTCAAATCTAAATAATTTCAATTTGATGCAAATCTCAATTTACAACAAGAATATAGAGGGTTTTCCTTATAGCCATTATTTCAGCCACATTTGAATCAATGATTCCACAATAAGCAGAAAAAATGCATTTCATCACACCCGTGTGGTCTTTAAGTACACTCCCAACCTCAGTTAGACCTGGTTTTCCTAATTAGGAACCATCTACATTCCATTTTAAGACCTCTAATTCAGGAGGATGCCATCGATGACAAGTCCGTCTTCACTTACTTAGAGTTTTGTGTTTTTTAATAGCCTCAATCAATGTTAGACTAGTTTGGTCAAGCCTTAGTCAAAACTCTTTTTTGATCTTGACAATGAGAATTGATATGTTTTAACATCATTTTTAAGTGTTGATTTTGCAGTTTTTTAAGATAGGTTTGCATTGAAAGTTAGACGAAAGTCTAAATCTCAAACCTTGTGAAATGCCTTCTAATTCGTGACCAAGATTCCCCAATTTGTGACTATGAACTATAAAGAAGAGTGATGACTTTGGTCTAGAAAAATTCATAGATCAAATCGCTATAGCGACCTAAGTATGAATGCCACAAAGAGCAAACAGACGGATTTGTGGTGGGCATCACATTAGATATTGCGATCGTGACTTTTGTAGTTGCTTGGAGGGAACTTAGTCCATAACCAGTACTTGTCAGGTGTCTAAGATAACCATTGACATATTAAAATTGGCAAGGGTGAAATGGCTTTCGAGACTGTGACCTACTAAAGCATTTTCTCCTTATCAAACAGAAGGATTAATGGTGCCAGTTGTGTCCAAGAAGAAATTAAATCACGACCTTGACTTTTGATTGGTTAGAAGAACACAACGACTATTTTTCTTAGAAAACCAACAATAACATACCACGCGGACTTGTTGTTAGATACAAACGGGGTTCTCTACCTTAATTTCAACCTTTTAGTGCAAGATGGGAAATCGCAACTGCGACTTACTAATCATTGCTGCGAAATCAGTATGACAGATATTTAATGCAAGATTTGTTTAGCTTGCCTTAGAGGTTTGGACATAATTTCTTGGTAACGTCTCTTTGGTGGTTGTGACCTATAAATACTCCACCAAACATACATGAATGCAAGAGAATGATATTGAATATGGCCAAACTTTTGCAATTTTATTTCTCAACCTTAATTCTTTATACGTGAATTGATATTATTGGGTGTCAGCATTATACACTATTGTAATTGGGTTTGAGAGTTAGTCTAGCTGTAAAAGTCTTGTAATAGGTTAAGTGGTATGAACATTTGGGAAACACTTGAGAGGTTTTTGTATGAGTCTTAAAACACAAATTGTAAGGTTTTTGTGTGAGCCATAACACACAATGTGTACAAGTTTGATGTAAGCTTGGAAATACCATCTAGTGTTACTGTAACACCCAATTGGAAGGAATTAAGGAATGGATGTAGGGTTCATTAACACCCGAACCACTATAAAAGTTAGTGTGTTTACTTCTTCTCCTACTTCTTCAATTTTCATATTCTTCACTTTTTTATAAATTTTTAAATTCCTCACCAATTCATTCTCTTCTTAGTGTTCAAGGGCTAAAAATAGCCAATCACATATCCTTATTTTATACTACACATTCATCCCCGAAAGCTTTGAACCGTAATTTAGCTCTATGAACAATCGGGAAGAACAGTTGGTTAAAGTTGATAGATTTTCCATTGCATACAACTTCATTCCTCTCAAGCCAGATTGACCATAAAATTGCAAAAAATATAATCATCTACATCTTTCTTTGGAAAGAGCCTACTACTAGGAATTCCCATTGTGCAAATAGTTCTCTCAACGAAGCTCGACAAACCTAATTAACCCTCTACCATAAAGTTAAGTTGTACTAAATATATCAAGCTGTAGAGCATAGTACTAACAAATGATTAATTGATTCAATATATTGGTAACAAAAAGGGCAACTAGTGTTCTCTTCCTCAGTTAAACCCTTCCACACAAGTGTTTAAATGATATTCAGTTTGTTTAGAAGTGTCATCCAAGAAAAAATCTCATCTTTAGGTGGTATTAAGCTGTGCCACACACCTTTTTATGGCTAAGGTCAAGCTAGCCAAAGGCAAGTTAAACATTGATTGTACAACTGAGCCAACTGAGTACTCACCCTTAGAATTATATTTTTATACTAGTCTCTCTTTGTAACAGGGTGAATATGGTATATCTCAATTATGATGCCAAAGAAATCTCTTTCCTTATTAGATTTCCAACTTAACGATCTTGACTTTCATAGGTTCCATACTCAACTCCACCCATCCCAAAAATCCACATTTTCACTAGAGAGGTCTGATCAGGGGAGATGTGGTATAATCTAGTGAACCTGTTTTTTAATGTTGTTTCTAATGCCTAAGCATTTGTCCAAAAATGGATTTGTTCCCTCTGTCCCTTGAATGAGTTTGATCAAACGATAGTATGAATAGAATATATCGAGCAATAGTATGAGGAGAGCATGATATTGGAAACAAAATAAAGGACTGATGTCACTTATATTCTAAAAAATTTATGATTATAATGGGTTTTATTGACTAAATCCAAAAATGACAAATGTCTATTTTTTATAGGCCTTTAAGAAATGCAAATCCTATAAATATCCTCTTTCCAAGAAAAACAACGAATCTTTAACCTCTCAATTAAAATAAAAACTATTCCTCCATTGATTTGAATTTAACCTAATCTTTTTATCACTTAATTTACCTATTTTTTCAAATTCCTTGCTTTAATCTATAGTTCATTGTATGGTTTTGTCGAGTTTTAAGTTGTAGATCGTACACATTATTTTAATGTGAATTTCCCTTTGATCGTACACTTTAATGTGAATTTCCCTCCATTTTTATGATTTTTATATCTTATTTTCCAAGAAGCTTCGAGTTTACTAACATTTAGTTTGAGCTTGATTTGGAATTTTCGATGCTTTATGTTGAAAAGATATTTGGAGTGATAGTTGCTTTGTACGTGTATCATGGATCCGTGTTTAGGAACACCATGAGCCCAATTTAATGCATACCATTTTACTTCAAAAAACACACACACATGTTACATATATCTAAAAACATGTTTTTGTCTCTCTTTTCAGAAACACGTGGATTCTTTTATAATTAAAATTTTTTTCTCTTTTTTCTTTTATTGATTTTTGTTTTTATTATTATATTTAAAATAAATTAAATACAATATTTATCTAATTTAATTCAAATTTTATATTATTATTTTATTTGATTTAATTTTAATTTTAAAAAATTTATTTTATATAAATATTAAATAAGTTAATTTTTAAAAAATAAATGAATCTAATAATTTAAGAACTTAAGATAAAGACCAAAATCAAAATCAAAATTAAAAAAAAAAAACCTTATAAATCAACAATAATGTACATTTAATCAAAAGTAATGTACCTATATTACAACAAAAGTGGACTTTCAGTACAACACCAATGGATTTATAGTATAACACTAATGGACTTACAATATAACACTTATAGAAATAAATCCTTTATAATATTGATTTACCTTCATATCAAAAAGCTATGTGATGCAATTCTAAATTAATGTACCTATAACACAACATAAATGTACATAAATGAATGTACTTGCAGTAAAACACAAATGCACCTAGATGTTTGAACAATATAGCTCATTCAAAAGTAATGTACCTAGAGTAATGAAAATTTTCATGATAAAAAATATTATTAAAAATATTGGTATAGTTATACAATATATAATAATATAAATTATATATAATATTTATATAATATAATAACATAAATTATATATAATAATATAAATTATACAATTATAATGAATATAATATAAATAAATAGTATAATATAATTATATATTGTAGTAATATACTTATATATAATATATATAAAATTATAATATATAAAACACATAAAAAAAACTCATCTATAAAGAAAAGAAAAAAAAAACAGTTTGTGTGCATTCACCTATTACATGTGCTAGGACTCTTGTCTATATTGGAATATGAACAGAGATTCAGGATATAAATTCTATAATTGGGTACTAATTTTGGATCTTTCTATTTGTTTAGCTTAAATTAATTATTTAAACTCATTTGCTTTATGTTTCTTATATTAGGCAAATTATATTATCGATCCGTGTTTATTTTACTTCAAAGACATAGACCAATATATATTGGTATTGAACTTTATGTACATTGAAACACATATACATTGATTATTATATGTACATTAGTATTGAACTGCATGTACATTAAAATGTATATACATTGATCCTTAACTGCATATATATTATTTTTGGGTTAATTCACTTCCAGTTGAATATTGGAAAAGATTAATGTAGTTGCCCTTGCTGGTTTGAGCAGCCTAAGAATCCGTGCATTAATCGTGGAGCAATCACCAAAGCAAATGCAATATTCGAGCCTAAGAATCCATCCATTAATATATATTGTGCACATTTTCATTAACAAAAATATGACCGCAAACACGTTTACAGTTGTAATATCAAATGAATGTGGTTATAATTTAATATCACATGAATATTTTTATTTCATATATTGATAAAATTACTCTTACTCTCTTTCCCAACTAAATAATAAACTATAATTACCATTCTCAAATGTCAATAAGTCATTTATAAATACTAAATTCAAACAATATAATTACTTATTGCAATTCTTTTAATGATTTTTTTCTAAATTTCTTTCAGTTTTTAAAGTTTTTTTAATTGTTTTTACAATTGTTTATGAAATTTCATGTAAAAGCTTTTGTTAGATTTGAGATACTTTTCTTCTTCATTTCATCAGCCATGTTATTTTCAAAAACATATAAAATAATATTTTTATTTTTCAATAATATTTTTTATTTTATACCATTTTATCAAATACTATTTTATGTATTATATATTGAGCGAATTTATTGTTTAGTTAAAAATCATATATTTTCATTTAGAAAATAATTTGCGGTAAAAATCATATATTTTCTCTTAAAAAGCACCTCTTTTCTAGCATACCAAATTTAATGACCAACTCTAGCATAATGCTCTCTGATTGAACATTAAAAGTAATTAATTAATATCATATAACTTAATATATAGTTTTTGTATATGAACTCAATCCAGGTACAACTTGCTTCAAAAAGCTAAATAAATAAATAAATAAACAATGATAATAATAAGTGAAAAGCATCAGGTGAAATATTCTTCTACCAATATATATATATATATATATATATGACATTAAATTTTGTGAACAGTGAAAATTACTCCATTGACTTGGTTTGTGGTCAAGGTAATGCTATGCCATCTTTCCTTTCTGCGTTTTATTATTATTATTATTAGGTGCAAGCAATTTGAGTTTTACTTATTTTGTGTTGTCAAACATGTTCAAATTTTATTAATCTTTTGTTAAGTTGTCCACATTATTAAAAAAATTATAATATTAATGTTTATCTCCAAAAAGTCCTATAATAACAAGAATTAATGTCTCGATATACGAGTAAAAGACGCATCGACTACAATACAATGTATCCAAAAATAGTATGAGGATAGCATGATACTAGAAAAAGAATAAAGGACTTCTTTAACTTATATTCTAGAAAATTTGTGATTGCAATGGGTATTTATTGGCTATATCTAAAAATGGCAAATGTCTATCTTTTCTTGCCCTTTATGAAATACAAATCCTCTAAATATCCTATTTCCAAGAAGAACAACGAATCATTAACCTCTCAAATAAAATACACACTATTGCTCCATTGATTTTAATTTAGCTTAATTTTTTTTGTCGCTTTCTTTACTAATTTTCAAATTCTTTGCTCAATTCATTGTGTGATTTTGTTAGGTTTCAAGTTATAGATCATACACTTGATTTTAATATGAATTTCTCTCCATTGTATAGTTTTTTGAGTCATATTTTCCAAGATGCTTCGAGTTTATTTTTGGATTGACTTATTTTGTTTGAGCTTGATTTGGTCTTTTCAGTGCTTTATGTAGAAAAGATAATTGATAGTTCAGTATTGATTTCAGGTCTCTCATTTTGTTTGGCTTAAACTATATTGACTTAAGCCCATTTGCTTTCTATCTCCTATATTGGTATTTGAGAATAGGGGTATAGTTGAGTTAAGTTGAGTCGAACTCTGTTAGGCTATAACTTGAACTTGACTTGAAAACTCGGAACTCAAGCTCGAAGTTAGTCAAGTACTCGAATACTTAAACTTGACTCAATTAGTCTTGTTTATTTATATAATTTTTTTTATAAATTCTATAAATTGAAATTTGAGTTCAAATAAACTCGATTAAATATGATTCGATTTAGTTTGATTGGTAATATTGTAAATATATCTAAAGTCAATTAGACTCGCAAGCCTCTCGAGTAGAGTATTTTGATACTCAAATTAGGCTCGCTTGATTATTCTAGTAGCTCAAACTCGAGCTCGACTTGATTATTGTTGAGTCAATTTCGAATATTTCTCAAATAGTTTGTGAGCTGTTTTAGTTCGTTTATACCCTTACTTGAGAAGTAAGCTTATGGTGAGTTGACATGTGAATTACTATCAAATTGGAAGTCTAACATTTATTTTCTTATATCTACTATTTGTTGCTTGAGCTGAGATCTGGTATCGACTTGTGAAATAAGGAAACTCTCTAATATTAGGATCTTTAATTTTTAAAAGTAAAAGTGAGTTTGGTTCAGTTTGATTCGAGATTTTAAAAAATCTTGAAATTAGACCGAAGCACTGATCACTCAAAAATGGAAGGATTGAGATTTGAACTGATTGCTTGAAGGATCATAACCGAATTAAACCGTAAATCGGTTCCATCCGGTACTGTACTTCGATTATTTACAGTTCTCTATTTTTGATTTGGTTCTTGTTTGGTTTCGATTCAATTCTAAATTTATTTTTCAAAAAATTTTCATAATTATAATTATTTTAATTTATTTTGTTCATATAAACTATCCTTTTAAATATTGTAGAATATATTATAACATAAAATTATTTATTGTGAATGCACAAAATTAATAAAAATATAATTTTATAATTATAAAAAGAATTATATTAAATAATATTCAAGTTTACAAATATATAATATATTTACAATATTTAAGTTTTATGTTTTTATTTAAATATATAACACATACAAGTATATATATATATATATATATATATATATATATCCCATTTCGATTTGTTCTTAGTTTGATTTTTGAAGGAAGACCAGAATCAAATTGATTTTAAATTAATATCAACTTGATTTTGATTTTGACCTCTATCCTTATTTTAAATTTTCAGTCTAATACTTATTTAAGTTTGATGTTAATTTAATCTGAAAAACCTCGACAACCATGCTTATCCTACTTAAAAGGAAACAAGAGTTTCCCTGCCTGTCAAAGCTTCCGGGGCCCAAACTAAAGATAATCAAGAATTTCAGGCCAATTCGTGGCAGCAATAACAATAACTCCACTACTACCACTAGAACCATCCATTTCAATAAGCATCTAGTATAATATTTCAATTCACAAAAAAAAAAACTTAAAATAATAAAAAATCTATCTAATCCGTAATTAAAAGTAATTTAATTTTTTATATTCTAATTCAACAAAAAAAAAAAAGATAATTAAGTCTTAGGCGGTATTTGATAAAACTGAAAATTATGTGTTAAAAATTTTAAAACTAAATTTTAAGTACTGAACGAATTAAATGTTAAAAGTTTTTAATTATATTATTATTTAATATGCACTGAAAATTAAAAGCCGAATCTAATTAATATATTTGATAATTATAATAATTGAATAGATATTAAATGAGTTTTATTTTTAAAGGAGAGTTTGTTGAGTTATGAAAGGTATATAGATCATATTAATAAAAATATTTTAATATCTCTTGATTGAGTTATTAACCGATAATTTTAAGTTCAAAATTTTAATTTACTATTTTGATAGAATTCTAATTGAACTGAACTGATGGATAAATAAGTATTTGTTATCAAATAAGTTTAAAAAATTAAATATTTAAAATATTAATTATAAATATTGAATTGTGTTATCAAACAAGGTCTTAATCAACACATAATCTTTTATTATAATTAATACAAATAACCAAATCGGTGAGTCCAAATAGGTTTGGTTCGTTAAAATAATCATCTCAAATTATCAAACCACTGTTCATGTCCAGACGCAACTCATGCGGCAGAAGAGGATACAGTATTGATAATAATAATAATAATAAGCAACACTCAAAGTTGATCCCATACGAAAAATGTTTTCATGTCGGGCTGCCCTACTAGTGTTTAGGTTTATTATCTTAGAGCTTGCTTGAATTTTTTTTTTTTCAAAAATCACTCTTGGTCATGACAATGTCAAACATATCAGACTGAAAATAAAATTAACATTGTTAGAAAATAAAATATATATCTAAACAATTTTTTTAGCTATTGAAAAGAGAAATTTGCTAGTCAAATAGAAAGATTCTAGTTTTTCTTTTTAATAATAACTCTTTTCTTTTCATGTGTTAAGGTTATACTGGCATATTTTACCGCCAACAAATCGCTTTCTTTTTTATTTTATTTATTTTCTTTAATAAACTAGTTGTTAATTTTTATTTTATTTGTTTCTTTTTTTAGAGTTTTTGTTTTAAAATTATTATTTTGTCTTTGTTATTGAGAGTTTTTGTATCTTTTTAAAAAATTATAGGGGTTTGAGTTAATTGTTTAATAGTATATAATGGTATATTAGTGGGCTCGTCGGTCAAATCTATATTAGCGTATTATATGAATTTCAGTTCACATCACACTATAACATCATTTCTGATGGAATCTTCATAATCGATAAAAATCTAGAATCATCAAATAAGATTCATGGTAAAAATAGAATCATAATTTCAGAGTTAAGTCAGTTTATATTTGTTAATAGTATTGAAAATTGTTTTCATGTTAGTACTCTAAATTATAAGATATTTTTTTTTTGTAAATGTCGTATGATTATTTATGAATTAAAAGAAATTTTACATTGATGAGATTGTAGTAAAATATAAAATATAATATAATTTTAATTTATATACAATACAATCTATTTAAATATATTTCATTACATTTAATCACATAAAAATATTTGTAATATTTTCTATGCAACTAAAAAGTGCTACAGACATTGTACACGATGCACATAAATTATAATTGAGTAAGCAGAAGATTTCTTACTAATCGATGTCACTATCTCCTCCCAACCTTTTAATTGTTTTTGGGTCATATTTTTCGAGATGCTTCGAGTTTATTTTTAAATTGGTTTTATTTTGTTTGAGCTTAATTTGGTCTTTCAGGTGCTTTATGTTGAAAAGATAATTGATAGTTCAATATTGATTTCTGGTCTCACTATTTGCTTAGCTTAAACAAAATGATCTAAGCCCATTTGCTTTCTGTCTCGTATATTGGTACTTGAGAATAAGGGTGCAATAATCGAGCTGAATGGAGTCGAACTCTGCTAGACTTGAGCTCGAACTCGACTTGAAAAGTTAGAGCCCGAGCTCGAGATTGATCAAGCACTCGAATACACAAACTCGACTTGATTAGTCTCATTTATTTATATAATTTTTTTTGTAAATTCTATAAATTGAAATTTGAGTTCGAATAAACTCGATTAAATATGATTCGATTAAACTTGATTGGTAATATTGTAAATATGTCTAAACTTAATTAGATTCGCAAGTCTCTCGAGTCGAGTATTTTGATACTCGAATGAGACTCGCTTAATTACTTGAGTAGGTCGAGCTCAACTCGATTAATTTCGAGTCGATTTCAAATATTTCTCCAGTCGATCTGGCGCATTTTGGGAGCTGTTTTTGTTCATTTACAACATTAATTAAGAAGTAAACTTATGGTGAGCTGACATGTGAACTACTATCAAATTGGAAGTCTAACATTTATTTCCTTATATCTACTATTTATTGCTTGAGGTGAGAACTCGTACCAACTTGTAAAATAAGACAACTCTCTAGTATTAGTGTCTTTAATTTTTAAAAATAAGGGTGAGTTCGATCTAGCCCGATTCGAGTTTTTGAAAAATCTTGAAATCGGACCAAAGTACTGAAGTACTGATCCCTCAAAAATAGAAGAATTGGGATTTGAAATGATTGCATGAAGGATCATAACTGAATTAAACTGAAATTCTGTTCCATCTGATCTAGTTCTTCAGTTATTTTCAATTCTCTATTTTTTTTTATTTCAATTTGATCCTAAATTTATTTTTTAAAGTTTTTTTTTATAATTATAATTATTTTAATTCATTTTTTTCATATAAACTATCCTTTTAAATATTATAGAATATATTATACTATAAAATTTTTAATTTTAAATGCATAAATTAATAAAAATATAATTTTATAATTATAAAAAGAATTATATTAAATAATATTTAAGTTTTGTGTTTTTATTTAACTATAAATACAAGTATTAAATGAATATATATATATATATATATATATATCAATTTGTTCTTAGTCTGTTTTTTAAAAGATGACCATAATCAAATCGATTTTAAATTAATATAAGCTCAATTTTTATTTTAATCTCCTTCCTTATTTTATATTTTCTGTTTAATATTTATTTTAATCCGATGTGAATTTGATTTAAAAATCTCAATAACCATGTTTAGCCTACTTAAAAGGAAACATGAGCTTCCATGCCAGTCAAATCTTCCGTGGCCAAACAAAGGATAAATAAGAATTTGAGGCCAATTCGTAGCAGCAATAACAATAACTCCACTATTACCACCAGAACCATCCATTTCAATAAGCATCTACTATAATATTTCAATCCACCAAAAAAAACTTAAAATAATAATAAAATCGATCCAATCTGTAATTTAAAAATAATTTAATTATTTATATTCTAATTCTATTCCAACAAAGAAAAAGAGACAATTAAGTCTTAAGTAATATTTGGTAAAATTGAAAATTAAGTGTTAAAATTTTAAAAGCTGAATTTTAAGTACTGAATTATTTAAATGTTGAAAGTTTTTAATTGCATAGTTATTTGATATGCACTAAAAATTAAGAGCTGAATCTAATTAATATATTTGATAATAATTTAAAAAATATTAAATGAATTTTATTTTTAAATGAGATTTTGTTGAGTTATGAAGGGTATATAGGTCAAATTAATAAAAATATTTTAATAACTATTAGTTAAGCTGTTAATTGATAATTTTAAGTTAAAAATTTTAACTTATTATTTTGAGAATTTAACTGAACTGAACTGAACTTATGGATAAATAAAGTTATCAAACAAATTTAAAAAATTAAATATTTAAAATATTAATTTTAAATATTGAATTGCGATATCAACCAAACTTTTAGTTAGCATTCAATACATAATCTTTTATTAAAATTAATATAAATATCCAAAACGGTGAGGCCAAGTAGGTTTGGTTTGTTAAAATAATCATCTCAAATTATTAAACCACTGTTCATGTCCAAACGCAATTTAAGCGGCAGAAGACGATACAGTATTGATAATGATAATAGCAACAGTCAAAGTTGATCCCATACGAAAAATATTTTCATGTTGGGCTGCCCTACTAGTGTTTAGGTTTATTATCTTAGAGCTTGCTTGAATTTTTTTTTTTCAAAATCAATTTTTAATTTTTAAAATTTATATTAAAAATTTATGATCAATTACAATACGAATTATTCTTTT
>CATIWR010085895.1:0-17558 GCA_949677035.1 Omphalea diandra | reverse complement strand
TATGGGTTGTAAAATTTTGTGATAGAGAGATGTCTCTAATTTAACTCTATTAGTAAAATGGACCAAACATTAAAACCATTAATTATGGCTGATATTACAATAAATATATTATTTTATGCTTATATGATATTATTGTGGGATCCACAATAATAAATTATATATATTTTTAAAATTATTAAAAATACTAATGGTTTATAATCAAATCAAATTAAAAACTACAAAATTATACAAAAAAATAAAATAAAATTTTCATCTCCTTTTAAATTTCAAATAAAAAATGTGAATAAAAGTTGCACAATTACATGAAAGAATAAACTGTCATCTATTTTTGAATTCCACATAAAATTTTACACAAAAACCTGAAAAATTACAAAAAAAAAATCAAATTGTCATCTCTTTTCAAATTGGACATTAAAAATATGTACAAAAATCTACAAAATTATAAAAAAATCAAATTGTCATCTACTTTTAAATTTCACATAAAAATCTGCACAAAATTTTGTAGAATTACACAAAAATTAAATTGCCATCTCCTTTCAAATTTCACAAAAAATTTTAAAGAAAAATATGTAGAATTACACAAAAAAAAAAAAATCACTTTATTCTTCTACTGTTACTCTAAAAAATTATAAATCTAGAGAATCTACTATAATCATATATCAAATTCCACTATCGTCTCCCTCAAACTCATGATGTCGATAACCATTATCCAATACTCTTCCTATTTAAACAATAAAGTAACAAAGCTGATTTTTATAAAGTGTATTATTTGCTTCTCATCTAATCCCCATCGATAAAATTACAAAGATGTAATTTGTCTCTCATACGATATCGTAACAACATCATTATCAACCTCATTATCATCGTCATTATCAGATTGGTGCGTTGATCTTGAAGTCGTAGTGTTGTTGTCTGCAACATTTGTGAAGGCTTGCTGCAGAAGATGAAGGTTGTTGCAGTGAATCAACACTGATTTGCACTTGCTATTTTTGTTTTTGTTGCATTTTCATTTAAAGTTAATACATTGTTTTTACCTGAAAAGTATTTAGAGTTTTTTCTTATTAGAGTTTGAGAGTATTTGAACTAATAAAAATTATTTGCTTAAGGTGAAATACTTGAATCATGCATTGGTTAGTAAGTAAAGAGTGAAATTGACAAGAAGCATGATAATGCCGATCATGTTAATGAAATATGTAACTATTTTTTTCTGAGTAATGGTGGATGGAGATGATGATTGAGGTTGAAGATGGAGATGACTCATTGATATGGAGCGAATATTATAAATTTTTTATTTTATTTTAATTGCAAATTCTTTAATTTATAATAATTTAAAAATAAAAAATTTATTATTACGAATCTCACAATAATGCCACATATGCATAAAAATAATATATTTATTGCACATCAGCAATAATTAATAGTGTTAGTGTGTTTGGCCTATTTTTGTTAACAGAGTTAAATAAGAGGCATTTTTCCATCACAAAAAATTTCAATCTTGACATTCAACAACATAGTGCTTATTTTTTAAATCTCCTGAAAGAAAAATAGTCTTTAACTTTATTTCCTTTCACTTACTCTCATTTTTTTGTTATGTTTATAATGTTTTGAAAATCAGATTTAATTGATCGATAATATTAATAAAATTGAAAATCAAATCACTGATCAGTTTGATTTGATTTTAATCGATTTTTGATATTATTTTTATATTTTAATTATTAAAAACATGTTAACTTATTTTTAATATTTTTCTGATTTTTACTCAATTATTCTACTAATATTTTTTAAATTTTATTTATTATTAAATCAATTGAATTAGATTGATCATATTAATTGAATAAAAAATCAATCAACTGAGCCGATCTATTAACAAATCCGATTTTAAAAATATTAATCGTTCCTATTCTGGTATCCTTCCCTTCACAAAAGTTGGGGTAGAGATATCTACTTCCTCCTGGTCAACCTCCACATGTACTATGAATTCTAGTTTAGAGAGGCATCTTAGATATGTTAATGTAGTAGAACCTCATGTCACTAATGTGGACGCTATTCAGTTGACATTGAGAAGTTCAGCAAATCGAACAGTCTTCAATCTTAAAATTCAATTCGATTTATTCAAACATTTGGTTTAGATTTTTAATATAAACATCCACCCCTTCGATGTCACCGATGACCTCCTTCAAATCATTGATAGAGCTTCGGTGTTAACAGAGGATGAATTGTCCGTTTGTCGAGATAACTATAGCACGAGTTGATTGCTTGCTCCTCCTGGTTTTCGCGCCCAAGAAGATCCTGGAAAAGATTCCTCGGTTCCTCGCGAGGCTTATCTCAAATTTGGGCTTAAGCTTCCCTCTTCAAACATGATGGTCACAATTTTTTAGTTATCATCTAATCGTCAAAAGCTTTTGGCTTTTTCGTTGAGGATTTTCATTGTTGAATTGTTTTAAAAGCCTTTGGCTTTTCTGTTTTTATTCGAGAAAATGAGAAGCAATCTTAATTTAATTTTGTGTTTTTATTCATTTATAATTCTTGTTATTGTTAATAAATTAGATGTGAAAAAGTAATTGCTTTCAATCTTTTGAATAATTGAATGGTGGGCTTCACCTCCACTAGATTCTGATTAAGGGCTATTCCATGCTTGTTGAGTTGGTAAGAAAAAAAAAATCAATGTTTTTAATATTGGACTGGAAATTAAATTGATCGATTGGTGTATTTTTATTTGATCAGTTTGATTAATCCTATTTAATAGATTTTTTTTATAAATTATTTAAAATATATAAATAATACTTAAAAATATTTTAAAAATTTTAAAATTAACATAATAAAATAAACTAATGAAATAATATTATCAATATTTAAACTTCAGGTAAAATATATAATTTTGAAAAATTTCTAAATTTTTTCATATCACATAGTTTTAGATTGAATATGTTTGATTAAATTTTCCATTTTGATTTTCTAATTTGGTCAATTTTTTTGTTGATTAATTTTTACTTCTAATATGAACAAATTATTAGTCAATTTTTTATTTTATCGATTCGATTTGATTCTGAAAACACTGAAAAAATAATTTACGAGAACCATATCAATTATCACATAGAAAATTGGTTAGGTATTAGGAAATTAGATTGTAATAGAAATGGATTAAATATTTAAATTATTTAAATTACATTCATTAACGAAATAAAATAAACCTTAAAATGAATTGACACTTCACAATTGACCCTATATATATATATATATAATTCGCTTTTGTGTTTCTAAAATTATGTTATTTTTCTTTTATTGTATTAAATATGGTTCTTTCAGAATGTTGCACTATTTTTTTTTATTAAATTACTATAAAATGAAGAATTTATCATTGATCAACATTATATCCCCAAGAGCAAACACACTTCCCAACTCTCTCGTTCTCTTTTTTCTTCTCTTTTTTTTTTTCTTGTTTTTTAAAAATCCTTATTTTTTTTAAAAAAAATATTATTATATCAATATAATGATCAAATTCAAATTGGCTGCATACAAATTACCATCTGAATTCTTCATGTAGTTTTATTGAAAATCTGCATAGATTCTTGCATCTCATCAACTAATCCATAATAAGAGACTCTTTCCTTCTCAAGATCCGAACAATCTAATCTTCGATTCATTCACCATAAAATTTCTTCAACTCTTCAGAAATTTCAAATTAAACCAAACAATTTCTAAACCAAAACCATCATCAACAGATTCTTGATCATATTGCTATTAATTGCAACTCGATGTTTCCCCTTTTCTCATTCCTACATAACCAGCTACGAACACCATAATCAAGGGAAGAAAAAGCAAAATGAAGGTGCATCCAACGCCCAAGAAAAAAAAATTAATCCAATAAAGTAATTTGCATCTACAATTATTAAATTATAATCAAAATTTTATTCTAATCATAAAATATTGATTTCATTACTTAAATCAGCCAAATATAACTATTATTTTAACGCGGCTAAATTATATGAATTCAAATTACCATAATAAACAAGCAGAATTTTTTAAAAAAAGAAATATTATAGATGTGCCACTGGCAGACGAACTAACACCTCGGTAGCTGATGCGGCTAGTATTGCCATCGTATCATGGGTCATAAGCCACTGCTCTGAACCCATCCCACTTATCCTTGCTATCTCTCACTGATCATGAATAGAGCAAATGGCTGAAAACAAAGGAAAAAACAAGAAAAGAAAGAGGGAAGGGGCAGAACGAGAGCAGAGATCGGAGACGAAGAGGGCAACCAAGAAAAGAAAGAAAAAGAAGAGTGAAAGGGTCCTAGTAGAAAAGGGTTCATTTTTGGCCAAATCAGTCGTCAGACGAGCTATCGAAGGGCTTCTAAAATATCCTTATCACCCCATCTTTCGTTTTTCACCAGTCCCAGCATCCTGTAGCCCGTCTATGATGGAGACAAACGAAGGCAAAAGCTTCTTGGCAAGAGTGGTATTTGCAGCTGGTACAAGCTTGGGTCTGCTTTTTTTGGGAGGATTAATGTCGGATGTTCTGGAACTTTATTTTTTTCAGGTTAATTTTTATTATAATTATTTTTAAAATTTATTTGATTTTATTCTATAAAGATTCTGGAATTTATTTTTAAAATTTTTTTATTTTTTTATTATTTATTTTTTAAAATGTTCAATTCAAGATAATAATAATTTATTATTTTATTTTTTTGTCATTAGAAATATTTTTCTTTTCTATCTAAGCTTACATGAATTAATGTGACATTAATTTATGCATCAGTCACGCTCTTGAATTGGGTTGTGGCATTCTTGACTAATAATGATTTTAGGTTTCATTATATAAAAAACTATTCTACAAATAAAAAAAATCTTAACCACATTTTAATGATTTTTATTTCATCAGAGTCTGGTTCTTCATCTTTTTAGGAGGGTGAATAATATGTATGTGTGGGTTAGCCTAACCATGGAAAACTCTACTGTTCAACCATCTAATTCTTCTCAACCTTCTTCTTCTTTTGAACCTATTATAGCTACTCCTTCTTTCAGAACTACATCTCTTACAGTAACTATTCCTTCTCCTGTTACCTTTAAAAGATTCAACTCCTCTAGTATAGACTACCTGTATGAACTCAGTTACATACCAGATGACAAAAAGATGCAAGAAACTAGTCTACCCTTCTTGAACCCTTATGATGCCTTAATAAATCTAGTCTTACCCGTACTATAAGATCCCTTATTAAACCTTCTGTAAAGTCTGTAAAGGAGTATGTACAAACCTCTAGCTTTGATCAGTGTCCAATACAAGCTACTGGCCTAGAACAGTTTATCAACTTAGAGATACCTTCTGAGTTCATCATCCAACAATGGATTACTCAAGGGTATACTCACATGCACTTTGATGCTATTCATCTGGCGGTTAGTTATCATGGCAGAAAAGGCCTTCCTATCTTTGTCAGGATTGCCTTATTGGATCGGAGATATCTTCAGTACCAGCATGTTGTCATAGGTACTGTGGAAACTTCATTAAATGCAGGAACAATCATATTCACCTTCTATCCTAATTACAACATGGCGTTGAAGGATCCAAATATCCTGCATAGTCTCCAGGTCCAGGTCCAGATCCAGATAGTTGGAGCTCCTCAAGTTACTTCTGCAACTGCAACAACGTTTCACTATCAAATGATTTATAAAGTACAAAATCACTCTATAGATCTTTCTCTGCCTCACAGTGATGAATCTCTATTAATCTTAGTAGAGACCAACAAAGTCCCGATCTGCATTCATGTCCCTAGACAGATTACTAGGGATGAGTTGTTAAAACTCTTGCCAGAAGCATGGGTAACGAGCTATGAGAAGATGCATCAAGAACAACAGTCGGTTCAATCTACAGAACCTGTATATTACAAGTTGGCGGATGGAACAATTGAAATGAGATTTGAAAGACCTGTACTTCCTCTTGGTGATGGTGTGATGTTTACGACGCAGATGATGATGTGTTCGTATGAACTAGAGGTGAATATTTCAGTTGAATACTTTGAGACGGATGGAAAACCAATATATCCCTTTAAGAGGGATGGTCATTGCTATTGGGGTGGACGTGATTGTGACCAATGCTACTATGACAGACTGGAAGAAGAAGAAAAAGAAGAGGAGGAAAAGAGGAAAAGGATGTTTAGAAAGAGAGATGAGAAGAAGATACAAAGATGGAGACCCTTCAGTGGGTTTATTAGGAGAATCTTCTGGAAAGTACGATTATTTGATTAACTATGGCCAAAAATGTATAACTCATTCTCCAGCTCCTTTTAAAGCCTCTCAACTAAATAAACCTCCTCTTTCCTGCTACAAACAAGTTATTGCTCAAATCCACAAAGAACTTTTGTTACCTGAGATATGTATGTATCAACAGCCTTCTCCTTCATTCTTTGAAGAGGATTTTCCTCCTCTCCAAGAACAAACAAATTTGAATACTCAGGTAAGAAGGATGTCATTCATTCAGACTCCTACTGGAGTTACTCCACAAGGACAACCATTAAAGATCACTTCAGGAGAAGCAGTACTTAACTGGCAGACATCGAATGCTTTGGCCCAGAACAAGATTCTACAGAAAATAGAATCTAAAGTGGACAAGGTTTCTGTACAGGTGCAAAAGGTGAAAGATAGGCTTACAGAAACACAGAAAGACATGTATGAGCTGATGATTCGATTACAAGCTCAGGTGGATGTGAAACACAAGGAGATTATGGGTCTGATAGATCAAAGAGCTCATTTGGAGGAAATCAAAAGAAAGTCTGTAGAGATCTAAAGATTAAAGGATCAGGTGCATAAAATTGAAGTAGATCTACAGAGCACTCAAGCCTCTAAAAAACCAACCTACATAGACCCTTTTGACATTCCTTTGCCTCCATCTTAACCTTACAGACCTCCTGTCTTAAAAATACCCACCTTAGAAGAACAAGAACATATGGGATTATCAGTTGACCTCTTTCACAAAAAGCTCAAAGTTGGGAAATTTCTAGAACAATCTGATACTTCCATGAACACCACCAAATCAACTGAATCAGTCCAAAAGCCTAGCCAAAAACCCAGAGAACCACCAACATCCAGTATGATAAATCTTGTTGTGTCATATCTGGAGAAAGCCACAACATCTATGCCTAATTGTCATATGGCAGTTGTTGAACCCTCGCCAATCTCTTCAGATGCAGAATCCTCATCCTTGGATACCCTTGATTGCTTTGTGGAAGAAAGTTCAGATGATAATCTTGTACCTGAACAATTTATGGCAGATCCACATGATCAGCTTTATACTGTTGATCCTCCTGATGAAATGGATGAAACTGATCCACATGCAATTCCTCAACAAGATGCTCGAACAGCCTTCAATGGAGGTCCTTGGTTTTCTTTAGATGATGTCTCTCTAGCAGTTTATAGAGACAAATTTCAACAATTTTGAGCATGGTTAGATACACAGATGAAGAAGCCAGGAGCAGTTATTCAGACAGTCCTAGAAGAATTTGCAGCAAGGATGATAGGAAGATTACAGGACTGGTACTCTGCACTGGATGAATACTCGAGACTTAGAATGTTGCAGTCTCCGAGTCCAGTAGAATTTCTGGGAATGTTATATGCAGAATTTAGGGGAAACCCCAGGAAGCCTCAGACATTACCAGAAGAGAATATTTTAATATGAAGTGTTGTTCTTTGTTAAAGAAAGATTTGGACTTTCATTATCAACGGATGTCAAAGAAGTTTTATCAGTTATCAGGATGGGCGAGTCCAGATCTTAAAGAAGCATTTATCACTTCACTGTCGGAGATCCTAACTAATTCAATGCATCAAATTATGCGTTCAAAGGATCGGTCCATTAATGATTATTCCTTTAGTGAAATTTATCAGTTAATGATGCAAGGCTTTGAGAAGCTGTGCAATGAGCAAAAAGTGATTACACAAATGATGGACAGGCAGAAACAACCTTCGTTAAGAAAATTTTGCAGAAGATCTGATCTTAAGATCAAATGTCCTAAAGAAGAGCATGTAGCCTGTGATTGCAAGATTAAGAAGAAAAAGCATTATTTTAAAGTAAAATCTTCAAAGTCTCTAGGAGCAGAAAGAAGAAAAAAGAAATGGAGATTCTTTCGGAGAAAGAAGTATAGGGGACATCGGAAATCCAATCGTTGTTTCTTATGTGGGCAAATAGGACATTTCTCAAAAAATTGTCCTAATAGGAGAAAGCAAGCTTTAAAGACGATGCAGCAGATACAGATTTCTACTTCTTTAGACCTTGATGATGCAGATGTAGAATCTCTATTTTTCGTAGAAGATGAAGCTTCTCCAGATACGGTATTTGCTATTCAAGAAGTAGACTCTGAGTCGGAAGATGAGTCTTGTACACCGTATCCTTGTCATGGAATGACTCCTATCATGGGCCTTACAGCTGACAATCCAATTAAGCTTCCTATGATGGATTTTTCTTCATTAGAAGAAGCTCATCCAGTTCCATTGGCGTTTGTTCGGATTTATCCAGAGAAGTTTTCTAAGCCCATTAAGGTCGTTGCTTTTATTGATACAGGAGCATATTTATTCATGATTAATCTTAAGGTGTTGCCTGATCATTATTGGAAACCTCATAAGAGGTATTTCTTAGCGGCAAATGGAGCAGTATTTCATACCAGTTTGATAACCAAGAAGCCCATAACTGTTCAATTTTTCCCTAGTTGTCAAATTCATTACCAGTTCCTTGGATCTGGTCTGCCCAACAAGGATGTGGTGATTGGATTCGATTTATATTGGAAATTGGCAAAATTAAGGATACTACCTACAAGTTTAAAATAAAAAGGCTATTTTCAGCCTTATACAAAAGTATCCTCTCTGTTTTAAATGGAGTCTGTGCTTTCTCAAGGTCCAGATGAACTTGCTTCTATAGTTCAAGAATTAAAACTCCATTGTCGTGCTGAAAACCATACAGAGTTTCTCCTTAAAAATCCAAATCCTTTGTGGAAAAATTCGGCCTTCTACCTACAGGTTTAAAATATAAAGGCTATTTTCAGTCTTATACAAAAGTATCCTCTCTGTTTCAAATGGAGTCTGTGCTTTCTCAAGGTCCAGATGAACTTGCTTCTATAGTTCAAGAATTAAAACTCCATTATCATGCTAAAAACCATACAAAGTTTCTCCTTAAAAATCCAAATCCTTTGTGGAAAAATCCGGCCTTCTTCATAAGCCTACCTTTCAAACTCAATGAAGACATCAATCCAACAAAAGCAACCCATTTGGGTATGTCTCCAGAAGATTTGGCCTTAGCCTACAAAAAGTGTTCTGAACTCTTGGCCCAAAACCTTATTGAACCAACTCAGTCAGATTGGGCCTGTCAGGCTTTTCATGTGAATAAAAGATTTGAACAAATCCGTGGTAAAAAGAGACTTGTCATTGACTACCAGCCATTGAACCATTTCCTAAAAGATGATAAGTTTCCTTTTCCTAAGATTTCTTCACTATTTGTTCATATGTCATAGGGGAAGATCTTTTCAAAGTTTGATCTAAAGGCGGGATTTTGGCAACTTGGCATAAAAGAAGAAGATCGTGCCAAAACAGTTTTCTGTATACCCAACAGACATTATCAGTGGACAGTTATGCCTTTCAGTCTAAAGGTGGCGCCTTCTCTTTTTCAAAAGGTTATGATTCGCATCTATGAGTCGATACTGTATACGCCCTCATCTATATTGATGATGTGCTTCTCTTTTCAAAAGATATGCAGTCCCATCAGCAACTACTTTCACAGTTTCTTGACTGTACTAAAAAGTATGGGATAATGCTTTCCTCGTCAAAGATGCACATAGCAAAGACCGAGATTGAATTTTTGGGAATACATTTTGCAAATGGGCAGTATACTCCTAGTCCACATATTGGTGCTGAGCTGTTAAAGTTCCCAGAGAAAGACTTTACACAAAAGCAAACGCAGCAGTTTCTGGGGATAGCCAATTATCTTCGTGACTTTGTTCCCCACTACACTAAAGTAGCACGTCCTCTCTAACTTTTCTTAAAGAAAGATTCGCCACCATGGGGAGATGCACAAACTAATACTGTCAAATCCTTAAAAGCAATAATGCAAAATTTGCCACCTCTGCAGATTCCCTCGATCTGGAAAAGAATCCTATAAACAGATGCTAGTGACAGCTACTGGGGAGCTATCATATTGGAAGAGATTGATGGAAAGAGAAAGATTTGTGCACATGCTAGTGGTGCATTCAAGCCATTCGAAGAGCACTACCACTCTACGTTCAAGGAGATTTTAGCAGTCAAATATGAGATAAAGAAATTTGAATTCCATTTGGTGGGACATCATTTTCTAGTACTCATGGATTGTTCATCTTTTCCACGTATGCTAGAGTTCAAAGGGAAAGTTATACCTAATCCTCAATTATTGAGATGAAAGGATTGGTTTAATAAATACAGCTTTGATGTGCAGCATATAAAAGGAGATGATAATCTCATTCCAGAGTTACTCACACGACCACCAAAATCAATATCCCTCATTGCTAAACCTCAAATTATTCCCTTCTTTATGATGGCTACATCTTCCAGTTCTACTGAAGTATCTACTACAATTTCCTTTTCATCAACAATTCAAGGGCTTAACTTTGGTCCTAGTTCCAGTCTTTTTGATTAATCATTTCTCAGGGTAGGACTTCCTTCAGAGATTAAGATTCCAACTACATATATGAAGATATGTAAAATTGCCACAGAACAGTTGTTCGCCTATCAGGCTAACCTTCTACGGTGCTATGGTCCAATTTTCATGGAGATTTTGGGTATTCATCTAGAGTATCCTTTTCTCAAGACATACACTTTCCTGGACTATTCAGCATTAATTAGTGGTGGTTCGCGTTGGCCACAAGAATTCCTAACTTTCATCTGTATACCATTTGTATTGAAGTTCGTCCGTATCATGTATGGTTTTACCTTACGGATATATCTAAAAAGAAGCGGTATAATCCGTATCTAGTAACATTTTTAGAATGGTTCTAACCATTAGACAGGTGGATTGCTTCTCTAAAGGCAAAATACCAGGACTATTCTCCGTTGACGGCTTTAAACAAAAGAATTCTATACATAGTCCATCATCCATGTTTTATGTCACCGTCAGGAAATACTCCTCAAATCATGGCACACTTACATGTTTATAAAGAAATCCAGTTTTCAATGTGGAGTGATGCTAATGAATATTTTGAGGAATTCAGAGAATTTCAAAGATACATGTGTGGCAAGAATAAGGTGGTTCCCAAGGAAATCTGGCCTACAGCCTCTCAGAAAGCTCTATGGGATGTTCTTCCTTTTTAATATCATCAATCTTTGAAGCATTCAAGTGAACAATGGGGAAAACTTCCCTATTATAGCTGTTTAGTTGATGATAAAACAGGCCGAAGATATAATCCATTGGGTTACTCTCAAGATCCATTGGATTTGTCTCTATCTTTATCATGGGAGCAAGACTAGGCAAATGATCAAGTGGCACAAAGACACTACAAAGAGGATTATGATAATATGAACCTCTCTCCTTCTCACGAGCCTATCCGAAAGTAAAGTAATTATTAGGTCCATTATGAGTAGGGTGTGGGACCTTATGTCTGTATTAAGTGGTTATCATGTGTGTTAAAGTCACTTTAGTTAGTGGAGTGTGCTTTGTACTGTTTACTTTAGTAAGTGGAGTTTGCTTTTCCTGTTTGCTTTTGTATAGGATAAGATTCCTTCTTATCTCATCTCCTCTATATAAAGGAGACCTCTCAGTTGTGTAAGATAAGCTTAAAAGAAATAAAACTTCTTTCTTCTAAAAAATGAGTTTCTAATTCTCTCTTAACCTTAGGCTTCCCTAACTACTATTATTCATCTTCCTCATCTTTTCATAAGAGATTGGTTCTTACTATCTCTTCCATAAGTTATATACTAAAAGGATTATGGAGCTAGAAGAAATTCAGAATAGTGCAGTAAGGCAGACAAAGGACGGTGACTCTGTTGAAGGCTTGGTGATGTCGTTGTGGGGAGCCTGTAGTCAGAAGGTCTGCTCTAATGCTGACTGAATAGAGACTTTCTGTCTGTTGCTGTTCATAATCATACATGTATAGAGTTTATGCTTCAATTTTTATCTTATGATTTTCTTCTTGTTCTATTATTGAAGGTATTTTTAATAATTACTTTTCAATCATTAATTTCTAAAAGTTTAATACTTAAATTTTCTATTTTATCAAAATTTATTTATATACTTCTAATTACATTTTATCTATATTTAAAGTAAATTTAAATAAATTATATCAATAAAATTTTATATAAATAAGTGTGAGAACATTTTAAAGTTATATTAAAAATATATAAATGAAAAAACGTCATATATTAATTCACGGATGAAAGTTTATCATTGTCTTAATTTTATTTTACATAATAGATTTATCTAATTGAATTCTTTTAAAATCAAAAAACTATTTATAAAATCTTTTTAAAGTGAGTAATTTTCAAAAATTATATTATATATATATAATATTTTTATATATTAAAATTAAAATTTATTTCATATATAAATTAAAAATTAATACTAAAATTAAATGTGTTATAATTGATCAAATAATAAATATAAAAATTAAATATTTCATAATTACTTTAACATTAATTATCATTAATATATGATAATAAATCAAAATTTTAAAAATTAGAAAAATAATGATATATCAAAATCAAGAGATTTTTAAAATAATGATGTGTCACAAAAAGAATTACTTTCTCTTTATTTTTGCTTTATATATATATATATATATATATATATCTCTTTTTTTTTTTTTTTTGGAGGCTTGTGTAAAAGAAAAAGAATAAAGTTCAAAAGCAAAATCTCGTGGTTCAACGTTTTTATAGTTATGAGTTGTAAAATTTTGGGATAGAGAGATGACTCTGGTAACATTAACTCCACTAATTATCGCTGACGTTACAATAAATATATCATTTAATGCTTATATGATATTTTTGTGGGATCCACAATAATAAATAAAATTATTAAAAATACTAATAGTTTATAATAAAATCAAATTAAAAACTACAAAATTACACAAAAAATCAAATTTTCATCTCCTTTCAAATTTCACATAAAAAAATATGAATAAAAGTTGCAAAATTACATGAAAAAATAAATTGTCATCTCTTTTTGAATTCCACATAAAATTTTACACAAAAACCTGAAAAATTAAAAAAAAAATCAAATTATCATCTCTTTTCAAATTGAACATAAAAAAAAATATGTACAAAAATCTACCAAATTATACAAAAATCAAATTGTCTTCTACTTTTAAATTTCACATAAAAATCTGCACAAAATTTTGTACAATTACACAAAAATTAAATTGCCATCTCCTTTCGAATTTCACAAAAAAATCTAAATAAAAATATGTAGAATTACACAAAAATATCACTTTATTCTTCTACTGTTACTCTTAAAAAAGTCTAAATCTAGAGAGTCTACTATAATTATATCGAATTCCACTTTCGTCTCCCTTAATCCCATGATGTCGATAACCATTACCCAATACTCTTCCTATTTAAACAATAAAATAAGAAAGTGCTCCTCATCTAATCCCTATCAATAAAATTACAAAGCATATAATCTGTCTCTCATACGATATCATAACAACATCTTTATCAACCTCATTATCATCGTCATTATCAGATTGGTGCTTCGATCTTGAAGTCGTAGTGCTGATGTCTGCAACATTTGTGAAGGCTTGCTGCAGAAGATGAAGGTTTTTGCAGTGACTCAATATGCAGAATTTTTTTAAAAAGAAAAATTATAGAGGTGCCATTGCCAGACGAACTAACACGTCGGTAGCTGTTGTAGCTAATATTGCCATCGTATCATGGGTCATAAGCCACCTCTCTTAACGCATCCCACATACTCTTTCTAGCTCTCACTGATCATGAATAGAGCTAATGGCTGAAAACAAAGGAAAAAACAAGAAAAGAAAGAGGGAAGGGGCAGAACGAGAGCAGAGATCGGAGACGAAGAGGGCAACCAAGAAAATAAAGAAAAAGAAGAGTGAAAAGGGCCTAGTAGAAAATGGTTCATTTTTGGCCAAATCTGTCGTCAGACAAGCTATCGAAGGGCTTCTACAATATCCTTATCACCTCATCTTTCATTTTTCACCAGTCTCAGCAGCCTGTCGCCCATTTATGATGGAGACAAACGAGAGAAAAGGCCAAAGCTTCCTGCAAGAGTGGTCCAAGCTTCACGACACGTTTTAGCTTGTTGAATGAGTGGAATAATAGATAGAACGAGAGCGCCAATTAAGGCAACAAAGATTAATTTTTCCTGATACGTCCATGTGTGATATTCTCGAATGGATACAGTAGTCTTGTTTTTCAGACGGGCTGATGGGACTATTGAAATCAGGTTCGAACGGCCCATGCTGCCTCTTGCAGATGGTGCAATGTTTACAACACAGATGATAACGATGTCTTATGAACCTGAATAAAAAGTTTCTATTGAATACTTTCAAACAGATGATCAATCCATCTATGCCTATAAGAGAAAATATCACTGTTTCTGGGGTGACTGTGATTGTGAAGCTTATTATGAAGATATGCTGGAAGAGGAGGAAAAAGAAGAAAAGAAGAAGAAAGGAAGAGGATGTTCTGAAAGGGAGCTCAAAAGAAGGTACAAAAATGGAGATCCAACGGTTTGGATGTTTGGGATGAGATCCATCAATATTATAATTTTCTTATAATATTTTCATTCAATTTTATGATTAATAGTATTTTAAAAACAAGAAACACAACTGTAGGAAAATATGGACGTCCATTTATTATTACAATTTAATACGTTTCATCTCAATGATACAGTACCATACGTTAGCTCTAACTATACTAATTCTTTTCTTATTATTTGCATCTGTGACCGACAATTTTGGGTCGACGAACCTCCGCAAATAATTGCGAATTCACCATTATCTTGTGTTCAACCCATCATTATCACCTTTCTTCGGTAAAACACTCTAAATAATGAAGGCAAATGATCTTATCTATTAGATGCAATTTGCTGTTGCATAAAATACTTCGTCTCCTTAATGAACGAAGAAGAATCAGGAAATTCCGTATACAAATAAAATGAGTGAGGCGCATTGGGATATTCAACCAAATACGCTTCTTTCCCAGATCCCTTCAACCCTTCATAGTACCTCTTTTGCCAATCCTGCAAAGCATCATATCCTCCAATGAAAACAATTGTTGCCGGGAATTTAACTGCCGAGATATCAACCGCTTTAGGCCCGAAAACATTTACCGCTGGATGGTCCCGGTTCGAACCCTCCGGCAAAAACACCTTCCACGCCCAATCTGTACGCTTCACTGTCACGACTGGAGCTCCATTAAGCCTAAACTCGGATTCTGTTCGTTCCTCTCCTCCAAAATAAGGCTGAATCGATATGTTTCCGATGAGTTTAATGTTAGAAAATGCGTTTTCATTTCTACTAGCTTTTAAGGCCACATGATGCGCTATGTTACCTCCGGCAGTGTCTCCAGCAACAAAACAATGATTCAGATTTGCTTGCTCCGTAAAGCCTTCAATCTGTGTGCTGTCGATGAATTTTAGCGTATCGAAACCATCGTCATACTGGGATGGGCAGCGATGCTCTGGAGCTAGCCTGTAGTTGACGGAGATTATGAGAGCAGAGAGTTCTAGGGCAAGGCGGTAGCACAAGTCATCGAAAGGTTTTGAACTGGCTGCTAAGATGGCAAAGCCACCACCGTGGAAATAGATAATAACAGGCAAATTACCTCCGGCGACGTTGGTGGGAGTACCAGAGGTCTCGAGCTTTTGTCAGCGGTGATATCAGTGGTTTTAACACCATGAATTGGTTTGTTGGAAGGAGAGGTTCTGCGGTCAAAGAAACTCATGAGAAATCGGTTGACGGAGCCATCTGGGCGAGTGGTGATATCGAAGCCAAAGGATATGGCGTATAGATTAGTATGGAGGTAGCAGAGTGGAGAGAGTATGGAGGTAGCAGGGGAAGGGTCCGCGTGACAGTTGTTTATAAGTTAAATAAGAAGTCAAATATGTCGGTCTGAAAGCGGCATAATAAATTGCGTTGAGAAACAAAATGAGTACTTTTCTCTTAAAAATAGAATATCTAATGCTTTTGACGGTCAAAGACGTGATGTGTAAGTGTCATTTCAATTGTATTTACTGGTTTCACAATATTTATTATTTTAAAAAATATTTTTATTTTAATATATTTATCATTTTAAATCTTAAAGTAACATTAATTAATTTATGATAATATATTTGTCCTAGAGACTTATAGGTTTTGGGCTTAAATCCTTTCTCTCCTACTATAATTGTTGATCAAAAAATTCATTTTCACAATATTTATTATTTTAAAAAAGTATTTTTATTCAATATATTAATTATTTTATAATATTTAAACAATATTAATTAGTTTATGATAATGTACCTATCTTTAAGATCTATACATCTTGGGTTCAAATCTCAATTTTTCCTTTATAAGCTTGTCATTATCACTTTTGTCTCTCTAAATTAAAGACAATTAGAAATATATTAGTTCGTATTAATGAAAAATATTTTTAATTAATTATTTTCTTAATTTGTATATATAACTCTAAAATGACAAATATTATAAAACGGTAAAAATATGTAATTAAACGTATATTTTATTTTTTTTATTTTTTTATAACTCTAAAATGACAGATATTGTGAAATGGAAAAAGTATGTGATTAAGTGTATATTTCATTTTTTTGTTTTATGTTGAACTTAATTATATATTATTTGTTTTTTATATTTCATTATATTAATTTACACATATTATTTATTTTCATAATTACATAATAATATATATAAGGGTGACTTTAATAGTAATAATACTCTCTTAAAATCATATTTGATTATTCTAAATATTATTACGTATTATATAAAATAAACAAAATTTATTAAAATTGAATAAAAAAGTAAATAATATTTTAAAAAGAAAATAATAAAGGCAATTTTAGTAGCGTAATATTGTTGGCGTCTAAAAGAGACACTTGACCTTTTTCTTTAAAAAAAGAACATATTGCATTATTTTAGACGTGAGATTAACAGTGTTGCACACTTAAAACTGTATTTGATCTTTTTTATATATTATGTATTTATTTTTTATATGTTATTAGTATCAAATTTTATATTTATATTATTCATTTTATATATAATTATAATTTTATAAAAATTCTTTCAATCTCTCGTATTTTCTTTTTATTTTAAAATAAAAGAGATAAAATAATATTTATTTTTCTTCCTCTTTTATTTCTCTTCCTTTCCCAAATAAAAAAAAAAACTTATTTTTCACTTTTACTTTACTTTTTCCCTTATTTTCCTCGCTCTCAAAGGTAAAACTTAGAACTAAGAAAGATTCCCTACCATAAGTATGCTTGTTCCAATTCTTTCTAATTTTGGAGCAAATAACCCAACCTCAATTAGTTTTTTTTTTTGTTTTTGAAATATCACTTGATTCAAACCACGAGAATGCAGTTTTATTCTATATATATATATATAT
>CATIWR010085893.1:0-20716 GCA_949677035.1 Omphalea diandra | reverse complement strand
ACATATGTGAATAAATAATTATGTGCTTAAAATTAAAGTATATTATGTTTGGTACTTTGTGTATCTTTTGAAATATATATTTGTGTTTAGTATGTATTTTAATTGGGCTATTACAAATCTCTAATTAAAAAATAATTTTATGGGTTGATATGGGTGTTACCGCCAAAGTGAGATATCTATTGAAATTCGTAGAGTTATTTTTAATTTTTGCGAAGAGATAATTCCAAATTAATGTATATAATAACCTGCCCAAAGGGGGTTATTAGATGCATTGATTCTGGGTGTGCTTGTTGAAATGAAGCTATTTGTGCTTAAAGGTGCATTAGTCTAGAGAGTCTATCTACCCAAAGGGGATAGATTTCTCGAAACTAGTGTGATCTCAATTGTGCGCTTCATAACTAGAAATTATATTTCATATGCATGTTCTGCCCAAAAGGGAGTATGCAGTGATGCCATAATTTTCTAGATTGTGTAAATTATAAATTTGTTTTTGTATATAGCCCAATTCTAATCATGCTTTTGTTTTGCTCAAACAGTCTCCTTTAGTCTCAATAATAGTACCGCAACTGTTGAACTCCTGACGAGCATAAACTTTAAGAGGTGAAAAGACGACGTTTTGTTTGCCTCGGGAATGGGTGAGATTGATTATGCTCTTTATGAAAATGAGCTTGCTAAACCCACTCATGATAGTAATATCGAAGAAAAAGAATTACATGCCAAATGAGAGAGATCGAATCGTCTCAGTCTTATGGTCATGAGGAAAACTATTCTCGAATGCCTTAGGAGTAGTTTGCCCACTAATGTTACTGCCAAAGCTTTTCTTGCTGCTGTAGAAGATGGATACTTTATATCGGATAAGGCTAAGGCTGGGACACTAATGAGTCAGTTAACCAGTATGAGATACAACCAGAGTGAGAATGTGAGGGATTACATTCTGAATATGGTTCACCTTCAAACCAAACTTAAGGGTCTTAAGCTTGAGATTTCTGATGAATTCGTAGTTCACCAAGCTTTAAACACTTTTACTCCTGAATTCAACCAAATCAAGACTGCCTATAACACCCAAAACATTACTTGGACCATTAATGACCTTATAACCAAGTGTGATGCTGAAGAAAAGAAAATTAGGAAAAAAAAAGGTGAGGTTGTCATGCTATTCACACAACCTAGGGCTGATCCTAAAAAGGATAGAGGTAAGTTTAAGCCTAATTATTATGCTTCTAAAAGGAATCAGAATTTTAAATGGCATGGTAGGAGTCAGACCAAGAAAGGGGGAGATTTTGGAAGTGTCCACAAAAGTAAGGTGAAATGTTTCTTTTGTCATAAAGAAGGTCATATGAGAAAAGATTGCCATCAATTCACAGCTTGGCTAAAGAATAAAGATGAAGGTATTCCTTTGGCTTATATTTGCTTTGAATCTTATATCGTTGATGTACCATCAAATTTTTGGTGGCTTGATAGTGGTGCAACTGTTCATGTTGCTATTACCTTGCAAGAGTTCATAAGCAAACGACAACTAAGTGAAAGGGAATCCAAGCTTAGAGTTGGAAAGAATTTGGAGATAGATGTCGAGCAAGTAGGAGTAGTTAGGTTAATCTTGGAATATGGATTTTGTCTAGTTTTGGAAAACACCTTTAATGTTCCATGTTTTAGGAGAAATTTGGTTTTTGTTTCTGTTTTGGATAGAATTGGATATCATTTTATTATTAGTAATGGAAGAGCCAATATGTTTTCAGATTCCAAATTGATTGGTGAATGTGTTTTATTTGATAATTTATATAGATTGTGTTTGGATGATGCTAGAGATTGCAAATCTTCTTGTGAAGCTAATGTTGTGGTCAAACGATCCTTAATTAAAGAAAAATCCTTTTCATTATGGCACAAACGTTTAGGTCACATATCTAAAGAAAGAATTGGAAGACTAGTGAAAAATGGCATTCTTCCTTCTCTTGATTGTGAAGATCTAGATGTTTGTGTGAATTGTATAAGAGGTAAATTGACTAAGAATAAAAAAAAAAAAAGGTGCTGATAGAAGTTCTGATCTTTTAGAGATTATTCATACTAATATCAGTGGACCTTATTCACCTACTATTTGTGGCAATAAATATTTTATTACCTTCATTGATGATTTTCCACAATATGGCTATTTATACTTGATAAAGGAGAAATCTGATGCCATTGAGATGTTTAAAATTTTCAAAACTGAGGTTGAGAAACAATTAGGAAAAGTCATTAAAATTTTGAGGTTTGATCGTGGGGTTGAATATTATGGCAAATATAATGAGACTAGTCAACATAAGGGAGAGTTTGCCAAATATTTGTAAGAATGTGGAATAGTTACTTAATATACCATGCCTGGTAGTCCCGAACAAAATGGTATCGCTGAAAGGCGCAATCGTACTTTAAAAGATATGATGACGAGCATGATGAGTAGGTCTTACTTACCTGAATTCTTATGGGGTGAGGCTATTAAAACTGTCCTTTATATTTTGAATCGTGTTCCTAGCAAATCTGTACCTAAAACACCTTTTGAGTTGTGGACTGGTAGAAAACCTGGTTTGAACCATTTTCATGTTTGGAGTTGTCCTGCTGAGGTAAGAATATATAATCCAAATGAGAAAAAGACTGACACTAGAACTATCCGTTGTTACTTTATTAGGTACCCAACCCATTCTAAAGGATACAAGTTCTATTGTCCTGCACGTGGTATAAGAATTGTAGAGTCTATGACTGCGAGATTTTTTGAGATGGATGTTGTTGATTTAGACATTTCTCAACTGCCTGTTCGTAGTGTACATAATGAAATTGTAACCATTCGTTTGCCTTTATCACATGAAAGGATTATAAGGGTTCCTGTTTAAGTAGGTGGTGATGGTGAGGGTCTAATTGATCTTCCTCCTCCTATTGACAATCCTCCAGAGCCTGTAGCAGTTGAATCATTACCTGTTAGAAGGTCCGTTAGGGTAAGAAGGTCAGCAATTTCAGATGATTATGAGGTTTTTCTTGGTGAAGGTGATTATAATATAGGTCATGTTATTGATCTTGTATCTTATGATGAGACTATTAATAGTGTTTGTTCTGAATTCTGAATTGATGCTATGAAAGATGATATGACATCGATGAGTCATAATGGAGTTTGGGAATTAGTGGAACTTCCTTCTAATAATAAACACATAGGTTGCAAATGGGTATTCAAGACCAAGAAGGATTCTAAAGGAAAGTTTGAGAAATTTAAAGCTAGGCTTGTTGCTAAGGGGCTTACACAACGTGAAGGTGTAGATTATAATGAGACTTTTTTTCCTGTTTCCTCTAAAGATTCCTTTAGAATAATTATGGCATTGGTTACACATTTTGATTTAGAGTTGCATCAAATGGATGTCAAAATGACATTCTTAAATGATGATTTGGGTGAGGAAGTTTATATGGTGCAACTCAAGAGTTTTAAAGGAAGTGGTAAAGAACACTTAGTTTGAAAACTGAAGAAATATTTATGGTCTTAAATAAATTTCTCGTCAATGGTATCTCAAATTTGATAAGGTAGTCACCTCACTTGATTTTGCGGAGAACAAAATAAATCAATGCATTTACCATAAGATTAGTGGGAGTAAATTTATTTTTCTTGTTCTTTATGTTGATGATATTTTGTTAGCTAGTAATGACATGAGGATGATTTATAAAACTAAACAGTTACTCTCTATGACTTTTTGTATGAAAGATCTTAGAGAGGCATATTTTGTCTTGGGTATTGAGATTCGTCGTGATCGGTCTCATCATTTATTGGGTCTTTCTCAAAGGGCTTATATTGATCGTGTGCTCAGTCGATTTAATATGCAATCTTGCAAAGGTGGTGATACTTCTGTGGTGAAAGGAGATAAATTTAGTAAGGAACAATGCCCTAAAACTAATATATAAAGGCAAACCATGATTAATATTCCTTATGCAAGTGCAGTTGGCAGTTTGATGTATGCCCAGGTGTGTAGAAGACCAGATATTGCATACATTGTTGGTGTTCTTAGTCTATATCTTTCTAATCCTGCATGAGATCATTGGGTAGCTGCTAAGAGAGTAATGAGATACTTGCAAAAGACAAAATATTATATGTTGGTTTATAGGCATGTGGATGATCTTGAAGTAGGGGGTATTCAGACTCTGATTTTGTGGGCTGTCAAGACTATATGAAGTCCACTTCAGGTTATATTTTTATGCTTATGGGTGGTGTTGTTTCATGGAAAAGTGTTAAACAAACACTTACAACATCTTCTACTATGCAAGCTGAGTTTGTTGTTTGTTATGGTGCTAGTACACAAGCTATATAGTTAAAGAATTTTATTTTTGATTTGCTTGTGGTTGATTTTGTTGCTACACCACTTCGAATCTATTGTGATAATAATGTTGTTGTGTTCTTCTCTAAGAACAATAAAAGTTTGAGTGATTCTAAGCATATGGAGATTAAATATCTTACAGTAAGAGACTTAGTAAAGAAAGGAGACATTGAGATTCAGTATGTTAGTACTGATTTAATATTAGCTGATCCTCTAGCCAAAGGACTTAGACCCATAGTTTTCAAGAAACATGTTTGTGATATGAGTGTTGTGAAGTCTTTTGATGTGTTTGGTTAATAGGAGTTTTGTATTTGTAATTGAACGTGTAAGTTAAATAATTTTGCTACGTTACTTATTCATATTTATGAGTTGAATGCTTTGTGGTTGTTTGTTATGTGTATGTGCATATTCTATGTATAGCGTGCTATGAGTTGTGCGTGGTGTGCTTACTATTTGTGTGATTATCTTAAGTTATGTTGGTTTCCAATTGTGTTTCTGGAAATAAAGGCTAAGACATATATTGTATGTGTATTTCCAAAATGGAAATAAAAGCCTTATTGCGAAGCCTTATGAATTTCTTTTGCTCGTTTGAGCATGTGCGAAAGAGAAATATTTGGAGGACTAATAAAGAAAATAGTGTATTGATCACATGTGAGTGTTATTTTCTTGCTACACTGCCATATCGGAATCTAGGTCGGTTAAGTTGTCAATATTTGTGACTGTGGATTGGTACTATGTCAATAAAGGACATAATTACTGCAATGATCCGATATTGATGATTTAATGTGGACAAGATTATGTTTAAGGTGTCATTTTATCAATAAACTATATGTTTTCTAAAATTTGTGGCCACATTTGAGTTTAAAGTATTTAGTCCGAGAGTCGTTTTCAAAATATTTTCTTTCATAAAATTATAAAAAACGTCATAATTAATATTGCCCAAGTGGGAGAATGTTGAAATTTTTATGTGGGCTAATATTAATTATGGGTTTGTTTTAATTATTTATAAAACGGACTGAATAATATAGTTTATTAATTAGTGGAGAAGTCCAATTAAAATAGTGATCATTTGAGTTATGGGCATGTGACACCTTTAGTGGGCCGATATGGAAGACGGTCAGTGTATGTCTATTTTAACATGGACCTGTGATGGGTGGGTCTGTTAAAATCTATTATAAATAGGCTAAGTCCCCTCTCCTGCCTTCATAACTCAAAAATCATAGTTGCTACACCCATTGCAGCCGTCTTGTGAGAAGATCAAGGAGAGGAAAACTTAGCTATCTTTTTCAACCCTTCTAACCTATTATCCCAGTGTTCAATTTTCAATGATCACAATTATGGCACAGAACAATTTGGTATCCAATTCGCAAACAAGTACGCAATTTATTTTCGCTTAACTATTATATTGGTGTTCTAAATTTATGTACTAGATCCAAAAATTATTACATGTATTGCATTAAATAGTCTTGCTTTCAAAAATTTATGAATGCTTAATTTAGTTCTCTCTTTTGCAAAACACTAAACAGTTTGTCTCCTTCTCCCAAAGAAAAAAAAATTTTGTTTTCAACTTAATCATCTTCAACTTGTTCTCAAAAAAAAAAAAAAAAAATCATTTTCAACTTGTTTTCAATATCTTCATCTTGCAAAAAAAAAAAAAATGATCGGTTTCAATATTTTCATCTTCAACATATTATGAAAAAAGAAAAAAAATCCACTTTCAATCTCTTCATTTTCAACATATTCTAAAAAAAAGATTGTTTTCAATTTCTTTATTTTCTACATATTTTCAAAAAAATTAAAAAATAAAAAAAGTTTGTTTTCAATCAATAAATACTTTGAATCCACATGACTTATACCATCTATGTTGTCTATTTAAAATGAAGTAATGAATTTCAACATAGATTTATTTTAATGATGATACTCAAAATAGTATTACTTTTGCACATTAAAATACTATTTGAAATAACATGTAAGAGCAAGACATTTTACGTTGTAACAACTAGTCTAATTATCAACTTTGTGAAATAAAATCAAAATTTTAGCAATTAGAGAATCTTTGTTCAATGATTTTATTCTATTAATAGTTTTGTTTCTAATTAAATTCAAACTTAAGTTCCAAGTTTATGAATTAACTATCCTTTTTTTTTTCTCTCTTTATGTCAACTAATAGCTAATTTATTGGCAAAAAGACTTCAAGTAGAACTTTTTGCTTGCGTTGATTGATTGGCTCTTCTTTGATTCTCCCTTATATTGAATCTTGATTGGTAAAATTAAGCGAGAAAACAAAGAGGTAACGACGATTTTATTTTTTTTCAGAAACCTATATTTTTTTTTCTTTTTCTATTTTGTAGGAGCATATTTATTACGTATAAATTTTGAAAAATATATTAAAAAATGCATTTCTAAATGATGGTGGATTTGAATTTATTTACGACGCTTCTTGTTCATATATTGTGAAAATCTATAGCCACCATTCTCATGATTGTCACGTATTACATTGGTAAATGTTGACCAAAGCCTTTAACATCAAAACCTCATCAAAATATCAACCTAGAATCTCCATCATATGCTACCATATCATATAGTGCTTTACCATATACAGATTTTGCTACTACCCATAAATCTACATTCCACCATTCTATGATATCTATGGGCGTTCATTTATAAATCCAAGAACACTGACTTGTCATGTCGCTCAATGTATATAGCGTGGTAAAGGTGGTCGTCCTTGTGGTTCTGGACTCAAGGTGAAATTTAGCATGATAATCAAAATATGCTTCATGATTTAACAGCTTGCATAGGAGTGGGTTAATGGAGGTTAAAAAATGGAATGAAAACGAATGTAAAGAATTAACCTTATTTGAGAATGTAATTTTAATGGGAGGAGAAAGTTAATGGAATTTAATTTTTTACATTGTTTAACCTTATAAACCCATTTTTCTTTAATCTTCAATTTGAGGGATAGACAATGGAATAAAAAGGAGATAAAATTAAAATATATTATAAGACAAATATAACCTTGAAATAAAATTTCAACTCTTTGTCAATATTTTATCTTCTAGATATAATTGTCAACTTGAGTTTTTTTTAATTAACTCTTCTCTCATATTTTAGAACTCCCAAATAAGGTTAATAATATTTCTTCGTTTAACTTCATATTATTTTTTTAAGACTCTAAAATAAAGTAAGGGTTCCATTACTTCACCCTTATTAATCTTATTTCCATCACATTCAAAACTCATGCATAAGAGGATTTCAAGAAGAAAGGAATGCCTTATTTTTTAAAGGGTTAAATATGTTGACTCCCTGGATTTTCTATTATTATACTACTTAGTCTTCCATTTTCATATATTATACTAAAACATTCCTCTATTTTATTTTTATTACACTATTAAAATTTATGTTAAATTAACATGGAAAGTCTATATTACTCGTAGTTTTTTTTTTTAATTTTCATTTTATATGCTGCTCCACCATTACCACCACTACTCATCTCCATTACCACAAAAGGAATCAAAATTTCTCAAATTAATTTCATTGATTTTTGAATTATATCAATAATATTAAATGAACTATTTTTTCCCTAATTGTTGCAACAATAAGATTTTGCCTTTGTAATTTGCTGGTTTAGGCACATTATAGTTGCAAGCCAATCTTAGCACTACCTTCCACTTCTGCCAAAGCATACCATAAGTTACCCACTCTCTCCATCTCCCCTAAATTTCTCCATTAAAATTCCAAGTTTTGAATATCCACAACTGGAAACCCAAAATAGAACACAAAAATTATGCAAAAGTAGGCTTAAACAAACTAAGAAAACCTAATCAAAGTTAACAAAATTAACATTACAATCCTGTCTACCTCGCCACATTCCTAGACCGACCTTGTCACAATCCCATTCATGCTGCTACAGTCATCTACCTTAATGAAACTTGCTCAAATCGAAGTTTTGTTGTCAAGCTTCCTCCTCATCTTCTTCCCTATCTTCACCACCATCCTTTTCTTCCTTGTATATGGCATCACACTTTTCCTTTCCATCAAGTATTGCTTGATTAAAAGCCTTAATAAAGGCACATATCCAACAATTAAATTCATAGACTCAACAAATGATTCAGCTAGCAAATTCGTAACCATCTCAATCTCTTATTTCCTCAACACTCAAACCCACATTGACCCACTTTCAAGTTCTTAAAAAAGATTGAAACTTTGTAAAGTTTGAAGCTTTTCAAGCTCTTGATTGCTTAAAAAGTTGCATGCTTTGAAAGAATCTTTGAGATTCGAGTATGTTGAAACAATGAGATTTATAAGGATAGAGAAATGAGTGTTTTGAATATAGAGATAAGAAAGTGAGGGCTAATAGCCTTTGATGGGTTTGTGGGTCTAAAGAGAGAGATTGAGAGAATAAGAGCACTACAACTATGAAGATGGAGTGGATTAGTTGATGGGATGAATGGTAAACATAAACATCATTATCGTAGATTACTAACAAATTTATCTTTTAAATAATTATTTTTAATTTGACTAGTTCATAGAAACTGTCATAATAAATAAATAAACAAAGCTATTCTATAGTTGGATTCATTTCAATTAAATTGAAATTGTGATAGAAAAAGAAGAGAGAAGGAAAATGAGAAATGAAAAAGGGTATTTAGAGTAATTTAAAAATTAAGTTTGACTTTTTTGTTTTACTAATTGAAAAAGCTATTAAAATGGGCAAAAAGGTATTTTTAATCTAACAAAACTAAAAAAGAATGACATTTTAGCATAATATATGAAAAATGGAGGACTAAGTTATATAATAAGAGAAGACTTAGGGATCAATGTATTTAACCCTTTTTAAATAGGAGAAAAAAAGAGGACCTAGGTTTAGTAGGTGGAGAAGCCTAAACCTAAACATGGAAACCATAAGCCTGATATTATTTTAGATGGGTTGGGATTTTGATTAAGACTTAACTCATATAATCCTAATTAAAAAAAACATGTAACAATGGAGATTTTTGATATTAAAGGCCCAACAGGGTCAAATTCGCAAGTTTGAATATGTGGGTTGAGCTAGGTTTAAGATTAGGAAATAAAAGCCTGTATTGTAAATAGGTCTAGAAAAGATGAAAGGACATTAATGTTTTTCCTTTTCGTTTCATTGTTGGGCTAATAACTTGTAAAATCTAAAGTTTTTGCAATTTAATCCAATCCTTTATTTTGTGATAACCTAGCACAAAATGTTGGATTTTAGTAATGTTATATCCAATTTTGAATAGTCATGTGACATCCATTATTAATTGACTATTACCATATAAAATTTCCCTTTTCTTTTAGTTATGAGTGCCCTCATTTCCACTTCTCATATTTTGTTCAAAAGCCTTCTCCTAATCTTTGGCTAAATACATAACTTGTCATTTTAACTATTTACAAAAGGTCACTTTAATACTTCACTTTATATTTTAATCAATTTAATATTTTATTATTTTTCTTTTAAATTAACATAATTTTATTTATGATAAATTAAACATAAAACTGCTAATATCAAGAATGGCATGTGGAAATGTCTTATAACTTAAATGAAGTAATTCATTTCATAAACCCATTTTTATATTGGACTAAAATACCCTTATTCCACAAACTTATATCTTTAACCATAGTTGCCTTCAACCCAGAGTAGAGCAGTGGTAAAACCATGACAGATCCAAAATAAAGCAATAATGAAAAGAGCTAACAACAGTTAGCAGTAGTGCCATAACCCCATACTTTTTTTTTTTTTTTTTTACCTTCCTTTAGGTTATTAACACTAATTCCCAAATGAAAAATAATTCAAAAATCACTTCGGTTAAATTCCTAATTAACTCTTCAAGAGCTTTAAAATATAATCTAGTTTCTATATAAGGTTTTTATAATATAATTTTACTTCAATTATTTTAGAAAACAAGAGAAAAACATCACCTACTTTTTTAGAAAAGCAAGTAGATAATAAGTCATATTAGAGCTTGAATTTTATTACATATTATGTAACTTAAAAATTTAACTTGTTTGTAGTACATCGAGTGATACTCTAACATACATAAATAATATTCATTTGAAATTCTCATCTTGAAGTTCCAAGTTGTAGGGATTATAAGACAAGAATGAGTATATCAGTTCAACAAAATATTATCTACTTACAATTTGTTATGCTTTCCAAAGATAAAATCAAACTTGAATCTAGCACTACAGGTCTCTTTTTCGCTCTTAATGGTCTTGAAACACATTATACACATCATTACAAATAAGCAAGAAAATGGAAGAAAATCATTAGACCAAACTAAATTTTAGACATGCCTATTACTACCCTAACTTGTAAATAACTCCAAAAGAAAGCTATTTACAGTGCAGATAGTAAACATTAACCGATATTGCATCAAACCCCTAATTAGCTCTTTAATATCTTCAAACACTAACCTAACAAAATCTAGATTGCATATGAGGTTTTTCCAAACATAGTTACACCTCAAGCATGCTAGAGAATATGAGGAATTTAAAAAAGTGAGGAAGAATAAGTCTTTTTTAAGCTCGAAGAACATATTGGAAGACTTGTTAATCCTTTTTTATCTAAAAGAAAATAGGTTAGATAATGGGTATCTAAAGTTAAATTGAATAGATTCCACGTTTAGGTAAGTGATTTAGGTATAGGAAACTCAAGAAGTGAAATAAGATGCTAAAGATCAAATAAAGGTATCTTTAGACAAATGAGCTTAAAATAACTCTTTATATAGCTAAAAGGTCAACATGGTTATGTTTTAGAACACAATCTCTATTTTACTTTGGCCATAGCCATAACTCTAAAAACACGAATTATGGGAAATTTATTCTAGAAATGGCTACAACTATTAATTTTTGCTCAAAAATATGAATATGGTGACCAAGGTGCCTATACACATGGTTTTAATTATTCATGTCATAATTGTGTTTTATGAGAAACATGATCATATGACATTTCTAAGCAAAACCTCAAGTTTATGATGCATTTATTATTTTTCAAACTTATCTGACCCAATTACCAACCATTTCAACACCTTAAGACCTAGTGAAATATGAGTAAAAACATGTGAAACACATCATTCTCACTTCCTTTGTGACTATGGCTTAAATATATGGTTAGAATAGTGGTGTTGCAAACTCCTCTCCTTTAAGAACATTCATTGTTGAATGTTTAAAGGATTCATGTAACATCTCGAGTCATGGTGTTAGTTTGGACGCCTAAAGGTGTTAGCTTGAGGTGCTTAGGGATTAGTTTCGAAATTCTACTTGGATAATTAAGAAAGGTTAACAATATGTATAACTTTGAGTCTAACTACTTTAGTAATTTGGGGTAACCATTTTAGGCCATATTGTTTAGCGGTTATTTACAAGTTATACAGGCTAGTCAAGCCCAAGCAATAAAATTGGTATCAAAGCCATCTTGGATAAAAAAAAATTGTATAAAACTAGTGCTTATATGAGGAAAGGGTTGCATGTAGCTAAAGACAACGTGGAGCTACTCGAAGCAGTGGCAAACTGAGGTACCTAGAGGCTACATCTTGGCTAGCCCAGTTAGCAACCTAATGGCATTGGTCCAATTGTAAGCCAAGTTATAACAAGAATGTTATGAGCCCAAATAGGGGATATTGTAATATATTACATCAAAGTGTCAACTTATATGCTTAGAGTTATTAACTTGAGGTGCTTAAAGATTAGTTTGAAAATCCCACATTAATAGTTAACAAGAAAAGTTAACAACATACATAAATGTGGCGTAACTATTTTATTAATTTGGGTTAACCATTTTAGAATTCATGGTTTGGTCATTATTCATAGGTTATATAGGCCAATTAAGCCTCAACTATTATAATTCATGCAATAGTAATCATATATAAACATCACTAAAAAGGGTCAAATATGTTTTACCATCTTATCTTTATCCTTCCATGTAAACTCCTTAATATCGTCATTTTTCTAAGGGAACTTGACCATAACGATCTCTTTGGTACAAACCTTTTTGATTTGCATATCTATGATAGCAACATAATGACCTCCTTGGTGCAAACCTTCTTGATTTGCATGTCCATGATCACAATTAGATACTCATTTATGTAATCTAGGGTGATCTTGACCTTTAGCTTTGTGATCACGTGTGAAGGAACTAAGCATATACTTTTCTAAGCATCAATATATGGAACATTAGATGCATATTTGCATACTTCGATGGCAATGATAACCTATAAAAAATTTTTGAACCAACCCTTTGTATTATCTCAAATGGTTTAATATAAAGGCATGATAACTTCTCGTTCTTGACAAATCCCATAACTCCCTTTATTAGGCATACTTTAAGAGATACAAAGTTACTAACCTTGAAATGCATATGTTTGCACTTTGGATCCACCTAACTCGTTTACTTGCTAGTTACTATTCTTAACCTTTCCTTAATTAAGGGTTACTTTACTCATCACTTAAACCTATTCTATACCTGATAGAACTTCCTTTCCAACCTTTTCAGAATAATAATAATAATAATAATAATAATAATAATAAGAGATATACACTTCCTTCCATATAATGCCTCATGAGGTGCCATCCTAATACTGGAGTCATAACTATTATTACATGTAAACTCTACTAATGGTAGGTGTATTTTCTAATAACCTCTAAAATCAAGTGCACACATATAAAGCATACCCTATAACATTTTGATCATATTTTTAGGTTGTCCATAAAATTAAATCATGTGTTAAAGTCTAATCTTGTACACATCTCTCTTTTCATGCTCCTCTAAAATGTTAGTAAGAATTGAAAACCTATATAAAAAAATAATCAAAATTAGAGTTTCATATAAGCAAATGGTTCAAGCCATATATAACTTAGCCAACTTTTCACAGAGTAGGCGGTTCTCACTAAAAGAAAATGGGTCATCTTAATCAAATGATCCATAATCCTTGAAATGGATTCATATATTTTTAAATGCAATAATCTTATAACAAATTTTAAATTAATTTGCTACCACTTCCATTCTAAAAATTGTAAGAGGATTTAGCAATCTTACTAGCTTCTAATACATTAAATTCACCTCCTAACAAGTTATCCAGTGGATCTTATATTGATCTTATATCCTTCATCATCTTTTTCCATCACTATATAGGCCTCAAGTCATGGATATCTTGAGAGCTCTAAGATGGACATATAAGTAGCATTATGTGCCTCGCTTATAATGCTCTTTATGCTTATCTACAATAGGAAAATATAGTCTTTAATAATAATGAAGCATTCCTTTTTAATTTAATGATGGAATATGATTTAGCACCATTTCAACTGCTTTAATCAACCATACCAACTTTGGATTTGGATATACTATAAACTCTTTTAGCCTATGTAGATCTTATAAGCCTAGTCATACAAATACTACTACCATCTCTAAGTCATTAATGGAATAATTCTACTTATCACTTCAACTATCTCTAGGCATAGGCAATCATTATGTCATGATACATCAACCCATACCTAAGACCTACTCTGGAAGTATCACAATACGTGGTATTTCTACCCTTACTATATGATAAAGCTAACATTAGAATGGATACTAATAAATCTTTACATTTTTGAAAACCTACGTCATATGCCTCGATCCATAAAAGTTTCACATTTGTTTGGATTAGCTTTACGAAAAAGGTTAACTTAAAGAAATCTTATACAAATCTTTTGTAGTACCTTGCCAAATCTAGAAAACTTTTTACATTTATAACCATAATTAGTCGAGGCTAATGGATAACTATATAAATCTTATTTAGCTCCACTTAAATCCTTTTACCAAATACCAATTGATTGAGGATGGTCACATCATCGGATAAAAATTTACACTTAGAGAACTTGGCATACAAGTAATGGTTCCTCAAAGTTTGGAACACTTTCCTTAAATGTTTGGCATGCACATTAGGACTTTAGAATACACTAAGCTGTTATTAATGAAAATAGTCATAAAGTGATATAGAAAATGCTAAAACACTATGTTTATCAAATATATGAAAGTTATTGATGCATCAGTCAGTCCAAATGACATCATTAAGAACTTTTAATAGCTATATCATATCCTAAAACCTATCTTCAAATTGTCCTCCATTTCCTTCAAGTGATAGTAATATAATCTTTAGTCATTCTTGGAGAAACACATACTCCTTATGATTTATCAAAAAGATCATCAATCTGAGGTCAAGGACATAATGAGCTTATTCAACTACCTGTAATCTATATATATAAGGAAAAAAACCTCAAAGATCCTTCCTTCTTCTTCAAAAACAACACATACATGCCTTAAGTAAAGAGTTTAGACAAATGAAATCCTTATCTATGAGATCCTTCTCATTTGAGCTTTTAACTCCTCGAGCTCTATAAGTGCCATCCTATAAGGTGGCATAAACATAGTTTTAACTCCTAGTACTACATTGATGCATAACTTATTCTCATGTCATAAAGGTAATCTATACAATTTTTGAAGAAACATATATGATAATTCATTCACTGTTGGTACTTGCTTAGGTTTGTCTTTCATAATTTTAACATCTCTAACTAAGGCAGATGACCCTGACTCTTATTCCTCAACATCTTTTTAGCAATGATGGAAAATATCACATCATAAAGAACTACACTTTTATCACCTTGATAGCTAAATTCATCCTCTCTTAATCTTCTAAAGATTGCCAACCTTGACCAATAATCCAATATGGCATAGTTATTAGCTAACCAACTCATACCAAGGATAATGTCAAAATTTATCACTTTAAGCACCATTAAGTTTGTTGGTAAACACCTACCCTCTACAAAAATGGGGCATGATGGATACACCATGTTCATTACATTTATTGACTTAAAAGAGTATTTATCAATATAAAAAAACTTTAGCACATTATATTGCCAACTCAACTTCATATCCATATTAAAAGAAAAAAAAAGTATAGGTGGCACTAAGGTCTAACAAAACATTTATGTCAATACCATAAATATAAGAGTACCTAATTTGAGGTTTGGACATTATGCTGCATTAGAGTAAAAATTCATACTTGATATCATCCCTATTGGATTGAATGTTAGGATGAAAAAGATGTTTTGCCTCCACCTCTACCTTTAAACCTTTACCACCCAACACTTTCCCTAAGGGACCCATAAATTACTAGCACTACTATGGTATAGTTAAAGCATATGGTGGTGAAAGCTACACCATATTAAGAAAAATCTAGTACATCTCTTATCACTAGACAATTTTTAGCATAGTGACCCAAATGGTCTTACCTACAACCATATAAACATTTTCCTTGATGTGGTGTCTTATAGTTATATCAAGCCTTACACTAAGGATAGAGTACCCTAAGCTTTAATCATTATACTACATCCTCTAATGGACTTATCTACTTGCTTTATACTTTTTTTTTCCCTTCTAAGATATTCTACTATCTTAGATGAGCTCTTACTAGTCTTATAAACTAATACCTAGATTTAACGTACTAAAGCTTGCCTTGAACTCTTACTCTTTTTTAATTCTTCTTCTTATTCTTTTGATCTTAGTATAATAATATCTCTTTCTTATGCATGTAACCAATTTCCATCATTTTAGCAACATCAATAATAGAGGTGAATGGACAAATCTCTTTATAAAAAATAATATTTAGATCCAAGTCTCTAAAAATACTTTTATACTTGTTTATCTCATCATGGTAGGTCTCTCATATAGAGGGAATCAACTCTTTAACTTATTGGTGAAATCATCAATACATTGGTCATTTTCTTTCCACAAGTATTAAAACTCCACTATCTTCTTCTTCTCTCTAGCACTTTTAGGAAATGCCTATAAGGTAAAGGCATAAACAAACCTTTGGCCTTATTAATGTATCCATGACACCACAATGTGGTCCCCAGACCATGCTATGGACTATAAGTGTCGAATGAAAAATCAACCATTTGAATGGCTTTTTTATCTTTTAACTTTAATTTTTTAGTTAACCTCCCCAATTGTTATACATATTTGAAAAGACTGCTACCTTCCTTATACCTAGATGATGTCAATTATGGTACTTCCACATCCTTATCTCATCTTTTATATCAAACCTTCTCTTGCTACCTTATCCACCTTGAGGTTGGATTAAAGCTTGATTCAATCTTTTTATCACAACTTGCATTACTTATTTCATTCTTAATAGAGTGGCTATGAGATCCCTTGCAAGAAATGGCTACTATTCTAAGAAAATTGAAAGGTCAGGTTGAGCACTAAGTCTATATGTTCGCCAATCTGTGTTGTTAGCTCTATCACCTCCTCTAACTCTTCTGTCTGAAGTTGTTTACTTAATAATTAGCTTAATAATAAGCTCTATGGAACCGTTATTATGGTTTTTCATAATCAATATAATGAATTATCTTTTGTACTCATCTTCTATAAAAGTAATAACTCATTATGATAATCAAAGGAATACAATATTTAATAACTCAATAAGTAATAATGACTCAACTCAAACAAATGCATATAAGCAGAAACATGATCCAACATATATAAAATGGAAAAACCTAAATAAAATAAATAAGACAATGGGGAATGTAATTGCATAATTTCTATCTCTAACCTCGCACCTGATTTTAAACTCTTGTAATCTACATATACATCTTTACACTTAAAACATTACTATCAAATTTGTCACATTCCAAATCTAAAGGCTAGACTAGTATTGGAAACTCAAAAGTCCTAACTCCTTCGAACATCGTAACATGCCTAATGTTATGGAATTGCCATTTAATCACCATCATTAAATCAAAATCCATTTTTCATTTAAGCCATTCAAAGGTCTGAATGAAAAGCAAGGGACTCCTTTACGGTCACCTTTTCTTACCATTTCATCCAAGCTTATAAAAATACTACACTTAGTGAACCATTCTTATTATTATGCATTATCTCATACATCCATTCCTATAACATGCATTCTCAAATTTAGTTGGCATAACATAATCTTATAGTATTTATGTTATAAGTCTCCATATATCAACATAATATAGTTCACTAGAAAACCTAACGTATAATAATCTAAGTTAGAAATGATGTATAACTAGAATTTTATTACATTATAGTTTATCAAGTGATAGCCTAACATAGATAAACCAAATCTTCATTTGAAATGCTACTTTTGAACTTCTAACTATAGGCAAAAAAAGAAAGGAGAATAAGTGTCTTAACTCATTAAGTAAATACTAATAAGCATGACATATCATTATCAAATATGTATTTAAGCATCTATACAATTCCTTACTCTATATGAGGCAGTTACATATTATATTCATACAGAAGCAACATAAGGTGGGCCAAATCATTAATTTGTTTATAAGGCAGTGAGGGAACACCTCCTTCTCTTTTATATCCTTAACCTTATATGTGAAAGGAGTATTCTTTGACTTAAGCCATCTTACTTAAACTTCTTAATTAACACAAAAAAGAGTATTATTTAACTTGAGTCGCTTACCATGCTTTTAACATATCATTTATTACATAGTTATTATACTTACCATAATTTGTTATGAACTAACTAGGAAATAAAATCATCAATAAGACTCACCCATATATCATAACTTACTAGCATTTAGCCTATCTAATGCACTCAAATGGAAATAAACCTTTTATTATAATTCCTTTTATTCTTTAGTTTCATAACATCATAATACATGAATTTAATCAAATTAAGAAGGAGAAGTAGTGGAATTCAATAAAATAGTATTTACTTACAACTTGCAATAATATTTTAAAATATAGGTGATGTCCTATATAACACTCTAGGCCTCCTTTTGCTCTTGATGGTTTAGAGACATATATTATACTCATCATTACATCTAAAAATAAACCCTGAAACCTAACTAAACTTGAAATATCATAACTATAACTTCTAGACATACCCATTGTTAATCCAACTTCCAGATAACTCTAAAATATGAAGGGAAAGCTATTTGATGCACTAATTGCAAGGATTAATGAACACGTAGGTAAAATCTTTACCTAATTACAAGAAAGGTTTTCTTAACATAATTCTTCCTCAATAAGGTTTTCTTAACGTAATTCTTCCTCAATCATTCTATAAAAGATGGAATCATCACTTGCTCATTTTAGAAGATGGGTAAAAAATGAGTCTTCTTAGAGCTTGAAAAACACATTAGAAGACTTAGCCAACCATTTAGATCTTAAAGACAATAGGGTTAGATCAAGTATATATTGAGTTAAATTGATTTGATTTGGTGTTTTAGTGGGTCATTTAGGTGTAGGAAACTTGGAATAATTGAAATGAAATGTTAAGTTTCAAACATAGGTAGTTTTAGAGAAATGAGTCTGAAATAACTCTTTATATAAGGCTGATTGGTTGACATGGTTGTGTTTTCATAGAACTATGTGAATTTTGATATATTTAGATTCTTTATCCATTAAAATTTAGTTTTGGCCCTAGTAGTAATTATTAATTCAAGCCAATGCATTCTTCCTGCATGTGAACACACTAATCATATGGAATGGTGGGATGTTTGGTCTCAAAGCAACTTGATATCCGCTTACAAAATGAGAATAAAATATTCCAAGCATGCATGTTTGAACTCTCTTTCCAAATTATTTAGGATAATGTGATGATTATATTAACACTTGCCTAATTCACATTATTAATTATCTAAAACCACAAAATATAAGGACATGGCAAGTATTGATTTATATGATAATTTAATCAGGCTTATCAAATAAATCAAAAGGCTAAATTTTTGTGTATTTAAGGGAATATTTGTAGAATGACAAATGGGTTGGACTGAGCAAGTTTGAGTTAGGTTAATTTTGGATTAAATTTTTTTAGATGAATTTAGATCACGTCACTTCAAATTGCACGAGAGTTGAAATGGGTCATTGGATTAAGGTACCATAAGAAATTCAAATTATTTTTTTTATTATTTTTCAAATTTTGATCGCATCATATCATTTATAGATTTATTTTTAAAAATACAAATATTAATTTTATTTTTAAATAAATTTTAAATATTTAATATTTTAAATTGGGTCAAAATGTGTTAATCTGTGAGTCAAATCAAGTCAAGATTGAATTATTTTTATTTTACCCACATATTCGGATCAAATAATTTTGAATCTTTTTTTACTATCGAATTACAATGGATCAATTCTTTTTCTCTGGATGTTTAGTTTTGCTTTTGTATTGTTAATGAATCATATATGTTGTAATAGAGGTGATAGTTTGAATCTAAATCAAAACTTAAATCCTAATATATTAAAAAAAAAAAAGTAACTTGGGTTCTAATTCAGTTTAAAAGAAAACTTAAAATAATTTGAAAATATTAAATAAATTTGATTGGATTGTAATCTTACCTAAGTTGATCTTATATAAATTATTAAAATTTTATTTTAAAATTAAAATAATATTTTCAAAGAAATCAAAATTATTAGTGATTAAATTCAAAACTCAAAAAATAACTCAAATTTCTGAGTCGAATTTGCCTTATGATACCGTTTGCCACCCTACTTATCAATCATATATATATATATATATATATATATATATATATCTCAAATGAATTTTTATAAAAAAAAAATCACAAATGGATGAATGAAATTCAAGAAATTCTTACCAAAACATGTTTGACAAACAAACGGAAAAGAGAAAAGCCCAAATAATAGAAATTCTTACCGTGCAAATTGATGAGTACTTTTATTATATTTCTAGAACTTTAAAGATCGAGTTACTTTTCAACAGTGCATGATGAAATTGAAAGCCACAGCCCTGCTGTACAATTTTTTTCCATTTTTTTTTTCAAATTATTTTGCTAATGTAGTGATTTTATTTTTAAAATTCCATTTTTACCCTCCCAAAAGTCTATAAACTCATAGCAAACAGTATCTCTTCCTTCATGCTTCTTTGATGGCTCATGATAAAGTCATCAGCATACTCTGCATGATAGCCTTCCTCCATGTCTTCCTCATTCTCACCAATGCCATCCGCCCAGAGCCTGTATATGCCGGAGTAACATCAGCGAAAATCGAACATGGGGTATGTTTGTACTTTAAAAATTAGTAAAAGATAATATTTGTAATTTGCTCATATAATTAATTAGTGTTCAATCTTAGCTAATCTAAAGCATAGTACTTTTGCAAGTTTTGCTGAATATGTAATTTTTGTTCTTGGTTTACGAAGGATGTCAATCAAATGGTTGAGGTGGAAGAGAGCTGCAGGGGAGTAGGGGAAGAGGAGTGCTTGATGAGAAGAACACTTGCAGCTCACATTGATTATATCTACACCCAGAAAAACAATCCATGAATTAATTAACTCTTTAATAGTTATGTTCTTCTTATTGTTTCCATAGAAACTCATTATCATAGTAGA
>CATIWR010085869.1:0-53478 GCA_949677035.1 Omphalea diandra | reverse complement strand
AAAACAATTTGTCATACAACTATACAAACACTACATATATGTTCCAATGTCCCCAAATGCAATGGTACTTCTAAATGATTATTTATCTAATGCATATGCTCATGTGATAATGCTAATGAATGTGACTAGGGATGTTACAATATGTGCATTGTGAATCTTATAGTTGGGAATACTTTCCAAGTTTCTTATGGGGAAGATGGCTATGTGGTCGCATTATGACACAAAAATTGTTCTTGTAGGGCATGGGATATAAGTGGAATTCTATGCAATCATGCAATTACTTACATATACTTCATGAAGCTTGAGCTAGATGACTACGTGGACCACTCATAAGAAAGAAAGGTACTTGCTAAGTTATGACAAATGTTTAAAACCATTAAATGTCCTCAAGATGTGACCTCAAGTGCAAGGGGATCCCATACAACCTACATCTTTTTAAAAGAATTCATGGTAGACCTAAAAGAAATAAGAAAAAAAGGCTCTTGAAGATAATCCTAAGAGTTCTAATCCAAATGTGATGAGAAGGCATTGTATGTTAATGTTTTGTCAACATTGCTTAACTTATTATCATAACAAGAGGACTTGTCCTAAAAAGGACGAACCGGTTGCATCAATGCCTAAGGTTTGTCATAATAATATTGAATTTTTTTTATGGTTAATGTTTATTATAATGTTAATATATTTCTTTTTTTATTTATTGTGTAGAAGAAAAAAGGGAGACCAAAAAAGACTCAAGAAAATGGAAGTGATATTAGAAAGCCAAGAGGAAAATCAAGAAGCAATCCAAATCCTAAATCCTATGGTAATAGGATTTGCCATGGCTATTAGGAGTAAGACTAGAAGATTTGGTGATGCGACAACATGATTTGTGATGGTGACAAAGCAATATCAAAGAGAAATAAGAAAAGGTTATTTCATATGCCATGTGGTAGTTTTATTGTTGTTGATAATTTCAATGCATTGTGTTAGTTTGATTGTCTTTGAAGCTCGGTTTGATTATGGGGTCCTTTTTTTTTTTTTTTTTTTTTTACAAATGACAAATTAAGCAAGGTTGTAGAGTTCGGATTTTCATAGAGACATGAAACATTTATGCAGGGGTATAATTCACCTCATTCTTGTTAGCAACATTTGCACAATATGAAACTAAATGGCCTAAATATAATGGTTTCAGATGCTTGGTGACAAAGGGGTTTAGTTTGCTAATGATGCCTTTTAAGTAGCTTCAGCAGCTATAGCCACCTCAGTTATGCATAAGTCCACAACAAGTTAAGCTACTGCACCTCAAAGGTGGAAGACTGCAAAAGACAACTATAAGCAAGAACAAGAACACAAACTGATTACTTTAGAATTTAATTTTTTGGGTTTAGGTATTTTAGAAAGATATTATTATGTGAGGAGCATAAGGGTGTGGTAACTTTTTGATGCCTTCACATAATAATATTTTTTGCTTTTTTATTAGTTTGTCAATATAAATTGACCAATTACAGGTGATAATACCATAGATATATCAAAGGTCGTTGACCATCTTATTTTTTATATAAATAGTTGTTACTTTTGGAAAAGTAATGATAATTAAGTTTATAGTTATGAAACATGTCTTTTGATATTATTTTGGCAATTTCAAAATGTTTATGAATGTCACATGTTTGCATGATGAATGTGAATGGTGAATCTGACAGGTTTGCAAAATTTTGTTTGTTGAATGAATGTGAATGTTGTGATTTATAGGTTTACAAAAGCAATCATTCATGAAGCAAATTAGATTAATGTTTGTGAACCTTTTGAATATTACAACTTTGCAACTATCAGATTTAAAATGTTATAGGTTCGCAAAAGAAAGCATTCATTCCCTCAGTTCTAGTAGGAATTCAAGACATAAGTTCATCATTCATAAAGCAAATTAGATTAATGTTTGTGAACCTTTTGAATATTACAACTTTGCAACTATCATATTTTAAATGTTATAGGTTTGCAAAAGAAAGCATTCATTCCCTCAGTTCTAGTAGGAATTCAAGACACAAGTTCATCCTTCAAAGTTCATTCATTGATAAGATCCTTCATAGTTCATTCATGATTATATATTCATATATAAGACCCTTCAACAAGCATTAACAATATTCATGATTAAAAAAATAAGATCCTTTATTCATAGATAATGATCATCATAACATAAGTCACAATTAAAGCTCAATTGAACACAAGATCTTTTACAATTGAACATAAGATCTTCAAGCTTACAATTGCACAAAAGGCAACTTTAACAAACCTGAAATACTAGTCATATTCCTACCACATACATAAATAAACAATACCACAATTATAAAAGCACCATATATAATCTTCTGTTAAAACTTTGCTTGCTCTTAGTGCTTGAAAGTCTGCTACAACAACCTTTTGCAACTTTCTAAGTTCAATCTTCAACATCGACACTTTTTTCTTTTTCTTTGCCAACTTTTCCTCAAATTCTTCCATCTACAAATGTAAATGTACCTTAGCCTCTTCCTTCATTGCAACTATGTTCTCTAGTCTCTTCTTGTCATATAGAATCCTGAAAACCTCTATTAGTCTCCCACTATACTCACCATCATACCATCTAAAGAATTTGCAATCATTCTCTTACATGAAATATGTTACCAAATTATCATACCATTACCTTTTAATTGCAATTTAATCTAAAAAATAATTAAAATAAATTTAATAATATTACCTTCCAAAATGAGCACCTAAAAAAATCTCCTCCCCAGATTCTTTGTGCTCTATGATGTGTAGCAATGCACTAGAAGATCATGGTCACAATGAACTCTTTGATCACCAGCTGAATTAATTAAAGTCTCAGACATGTTGACACCATATGTCATTGATTGATTGAACACTCAATCAAATTTTATGTTTAACCCATGTAATCACCAAATATAAATCTTTAAAAAATAACTCATCTACTAAAAAACAAAACTAATCTAATTTCCTATTTGCAATAACTAATTTCCTAATATCAAATCCCTAGTTTCTCAAAAAATAGAGCACAACTTTTGAGAGAGAGAAAGAGAGAGCTTCAATTTAGGTGAACAATACTGAGAGAGAGAGAGAGAGAGAGTTTTATTTGCTTTGCATGTGATTTTGTTTGATAATAGTGTGTGATTCTTACCTAAGAGTGAGAGATTGTTGCAGAAGAAAAAACAAGAGATAACTTTGAAGAAGATGAATTCTAAGTTAGTTATCCGTGATTTAACTCTAAGCACATAACTCAACCATAGTTAGTTGAAAAATATTTTCTTAGTTAAGCTTCATTTGATGTATTTAAATTTTACTTATGTGTATGCCCAATCAATTTAAAATCACTTTCATGAATTCAATTTTGACTTCAGGTACGGTTAACACTCTATCTTCAAATTAGGGTAGAATTGGTGAAATTAAAATTTTTGGCACGATTGAAAATTGGATTAAAGGTTGAGTTTGTTTTTGGTCTTTAGGCCTTATAAAATATATAAATTAATGTCAATTTCGATATGATAATATGGTATCTTGAGATTTTTAATTTAATTGAATTATGTTAATTGAAAAAATAATTATTTTTAATTTATTTAATTAAAAATTTTAATTTTTAATAATCATAATAAAAATTTAATCATATTTCAATTGCAAATAAAATAAATTATTTGAAAGATGAGAATAAATATATTCTATTTAATTGGATAGATTGGAGCAAAATATTTTTTTTAAATTTCTAATATTGTGTTTAGTTTAATTATAATTTAAAATTCATTTCATTTGGAAATGAATTTTGTATATAATTCACTGGCAAATGAATTTCTACATTTGGCATACTATAAAATAAATATATAATTCATTACAAATGAAATACATTTATAGTTCAAATGTAGAATTTAATAAAATATTTTACTCTATAAAAATATTGGTGTTATTTTTTAAAAACTTTCATAAATGTAGAAAGAGAGAGAGAGAGAGAGAGTGAAGAATAAAAAAAGAGAAACAAAAGTGAAAAAATAATTTAATTAAGGGTATTTTTATCATAATAAAAAAATTACAACTTTAAAATTTATTTGCAAATTCTATCAAATTTGATAGAATTTGATTTAGTTATAGTCATTCCAAAGATTTAATGAAAATAAAATTTTAAATTAATTTTCATTTATGCTAAATATATAAAATATGGATACAAATAAATTTTATAAAATAATAGAATTATTTATACTAAATACAATATAATCGTTAATTGGTCAAGAGAATAAACTAACATTTAAAAATAATAAATTTTTTTTAAATATATTAAGTATATTCTTAAATCGCTCAAGAAGAGAATATTTAACTGTTAAATTTTCAAAATGAGAACATCGACAATAAATTATTAAATATTAGATTTTCTTTTCTGTTCAACAACAAAATATAACTCTTTTACTTTCAACTGAAATTTGGATTATCTATAAATTGATAATGATAAAAAAAAAAAAAAAAAAGACATTGGAGTAATGAATTTCACCACCAAGTAAGAGATTAAAGGAATGGTTATCCTTTTATTTTACATACAAAGAAATCAGACATTAATGACGGAATATTCTCCATCTCCTTTGGGAAAAAAAAAAAAAAAAAAAGGTCTTCAGCGACTTTCGTTCGGTGATATAAGTTTTTTTTTTTTGTATTTTATGATTTTAATATTTTTAAAATTATATCAGTACTAAAATTAGTTTGACAGCTGAATTGCAGTTAGATCAATTCTATTTAATAAATTATTATTTATGAAAATAACAAATTAAACACATAGGATAAAAATAAAAAATATATTAAATTGTAAAATTAAAAAATATTTGAAACATGTAAAATTTAATTAAAATTACACCAAAAATCCAAAAATTTTCAACTTTTTTTAAAAGAAATCCAAACAATGTTTTTTTTCTAAAAAAAATTGGGCATGTTTTTAAGAAATAGATGATAAATATTGTAATATAGTGAAGTCCAAAAAATTATGTTGAAGCACAATTCAAAATAAAAAATAAGCCCAATACGTCAAACAGTGACCAACCATGCTAACACAGCACAGCAGACAGAAAAGAAAACTAGATACAAATCATTGCCGCCACTACCGTCACCACCCCAATCGCCATTCGCCGTCAATGAGTAAGCACTTGAATAAAAAACCTGCAAATTAATCTTAGACCCTCAGATGCAACACCGACTAAGAATTCGAAACCCATAAAAATAAATTAGATAATCCTAAATAGGGACTAGGAGGGGAGAAGAGATATCCTATTGAACTCACAGGTTTATCTTCTTCTAAACGGTTTCTACATAATATTTGAGTTCAAAATTTTTTTTAAAAAAATTGAAAATAGCCCCATACTGCTAAAATATCTGAGTTGATCTGCTTGCACTGTCGAAACAAAACAAAGTATAACAACCATAATAGAATCTCATAAAGAGTTGATAGGGATTGACGAAAGTCAACAGTTAAAGAGACTAACTGTTATCTCTATTAGCTTTGTTTGCACAGGTTTTATTTATAGATTAATTGTTAGTCTATTTAACCGTTAACTCTCGTTCGATACATTTTTATTAACCTACTCCTCCAAGTTAAAAGAGTTAAAGGATGATGGAGAATAGAATAATATAAAACTAAACATTTAAGAAATAAATAAATATCATTAACATAATAATTATTGCTAATATATCAAATTATTAATGTAATAATATGATTATTATAAAAGTTACATTAATATACTAATAAAAATATTACTAATATAGTAATTATATATATATATATATATATATATATATATATATATATATATATATATATATATATCTATAGGATACCAATAATTATATATAATATAATATAAAGATATAACAAATATATATAATATATTTTTTATATATATATATATATATATATATATATATATATATATATATATATATATATATATATATATATATATCAATGGTACCAAAATAATATTATAAAAGTAATTATAATTATCAAACCATTATTAATGCTATTAAATAATATCAACTGAATATAAAATAGAAATAATTATAGTATCAATCTTATATTTTTAATATAATACAAGACACAATTAACTGTTCTCTTATAACATTTTATTTTTTATTTTTTATTTTCTTAAATTATTATACTTTTATTATTATTTCTATAAATATTAACCCTAACCCTATTCCTTTAACTCCTACCAAATGTCTGCAAAGGATGAAAGACTACAACTAAGAGAAGTAAAATAAACGTAAAATGAAAAAAGGAAACATTTATTATTGTAGAACGGCGATAAAAGACAGTAAGATTTATTAGCCAATTACCATTTCAACTTGTATTAGTTGGTAGGTCCGTTTTTAGAAAAACATTACTTTCAAGATTTTTACGATAGACCCAATTGTCTAAGTTGAAAATAATCAGAAAGTAGACCAAGGAATGTTATGCCGTACTAGTAAGACAGACATTATGGGTTCAATTCATTTAGATTTAAATTTTGATCATATTATTATTGTAAAATCTTGAAATAAGCAATATGCATTATGAAATAAAAATTATTATGACTGTAAAGTATATGAAATAATCAATAAAAATGACAAATTAATATAAAAATTCTATGAAAAAATCTCACTTTCAATTGTAAAAGAAAGTCTTAAAAAAAAGAGCAATTGAGCAACACCATCTCATACGAACCCTTGAAAAAGTGCATGGAATAAAACAATTCAAAATTATAATTATATAAAATTCATAAATTTCTGTAATCTGAATATCAAAGTTGTCATTAACATTTACTATATTGTTTTTTTTTTTTTTTAGATCATCACCCATGTATCAAAAAATGATATTATCTAACTTGTTTCATTTCATGTTTTTTGCTTCTCTAATCGATAATTAATCTCTAAAATTATATCCTTATAAAATGTGTATAAGAAATAATGTAGTTTTGATAACGTGAAGATGTTAGCAAAATAAATGAGGTGGTCGTGAAGGGTGATGAGAGAGAGTTTAAGCTTTAACAACACTGTCAAATATGGAATGTCAGCTGCCACAATTAGTGAGATATTAAAGATAGCAAACTTAGGAGTGGAGTTATTGACAGATCCAAACACGTTTACAAAACATGAAAATAAGTGTTGCTTATGAAATAGAAAAGAGAGGTGATGTTTGAGGGAATGAATTTAAAGTTTTGAGCTAAAAAATTTTTTACTCAAAAATTTTTATCATAATAAATGAGTATATAAGATAAATTATGATCAAACTTTTTTATCATAATATTCTGACACCAAAATTCTAGTGTCCATCAAATTACATGTAAGAAAAAGCAATATTTTCATAATAATATTTTTATCATTATATTAAATCATTTAAAACATTATTTTATCATAATAAGTAATTTATATTCTTACTAAATAACTTATCACAATAAATAAAAAATTATAATAGAGGCATATAAAGATACAATAAAATTAATAAATTTATTAAAAATATAAATTCATCATTATATTTAAAATTGAAATTAAAATAAAATTTGTATTTGTATTTGTATTTGAATTGAATTAAATAATCTAATTATTTTAAAAATAAATTTCATTCTTTTTTTTACTTTAGTTATTCTACCTTTTAGAGTAATAAAAATTTATATTTTTTTATATTATTGTCAAGTCAATTAAATCAAATTACGAGTTGACCATTTGTGTCAATTTTAACTTGACTTATCAGATTGATTCAACCCAATCCATTTCAAAAATTATCGGTCATTTGGGATTGTCTGAGTTCGAGTCAAATTTGAATAATCTTTTTTAGGGTGGACTCATTTTGAGTTTTCAGAATGGATTTAAAATTATTTAATAAAACTACACAAAAGTCAGCATCAACCCTACGTTTGAAGATTTTTTTTTTTTTGAAGATTTTCAGATAATATAAGAGCTTAGAGCTTAAGATTTGGTCGAAGTAGTCTTCAAAGCTTAATCATTTTGGGACATTAATTGCGTGGTTTCTATCCAAAAGTTTGAAAAAATAAATTAAATATTAATAGAAATAGAAAAATCGAACTAATAAAATTTACGATTTTGTTTGAGTTATGTTCCAAAAAGTTTTATGTAATTGACCAGTAGACTTGATCAGATAATAAGGTAATCTTGACTCTCAAAGACTTCTATAATAAATAGCTTAATACTATAATTATAATTTTGAATAGAATGAATAATGAATGAAGCAAATTGGAAAAAAACAAAAGATTGAGTATTTTATTTTCACTTATAGTAATTATAAGCATTTACATCACACCTAAAAGGATAAATTTAACAAACTAATCAGAATACAGAAAATTAATTTAGTTTTGTGGTTTTGAAAAAGATATTACCCATAAATCGTTAAGAGAGCTGCCATAAATTTTGTAGCGCTTAATTCTTAGAGTCAAAGCTTTAAACTATTCATATTTCTTCATCAGAACATTTGCAACAAATCAAATAAGGGTCCGTTTGGATATAAAACGACAAGGGTCTGTTTGGATATAAGTATTAGAATTAGAATTTAGAATTACAATTTCAATTCCAATTCTATCAAAATTGAAATTGAATTGAAAATATAATTCTAGTGTTTAGATTATAAAGTAATAAAATTGAAATTGAGTTATAATTTAAATTTAAATTTTGGTATTTAAATTACAGAACCACATAATTGAAATTATAATTATAATTTTAATGTTTAAAATTATAAAATTTAGAATTGTAAACTTCAATTTAATTTTAGATATATAAAAACAGTAAAATATTTTAAATTTATTTTTTGATTTAACTCACAGTTTTAGAAATGATAAATATTATAGTTTTATGCATTGATTTTTGCATACATGTTTTATTGTGACGGATTATTTACCATGATTCATTAATTTATGAGATTTATGGAAGGATTGAAATGAAATAAAATTCTTGAATCAATCTCTAAAAACTACTGAAACTGGTACTCTCTTCAGGTTTATCTATTAATTTCAAATTGGCTTTTTTCATATAGAGTTAAAAAGTATAAAGTATTTTATCGTATACCAATACTCTGATCATTTGGAGACCTTGACACTATATTTTTCCATTTTTAAGTAAATATTTTGCTTCATCTGATTTGAGATTTAAAATAAAGCACGTGTAGTCGAAATAGCTTAATTAGAAAGGGACTGGATTGAGCGAAATGGACTGAAAATTTAACCACCGGTGCATCTTCAGGTACTGCCTTATTTAATGTCAGATAAATTTCATTCTTACACACAAATGCAAGGTTTTAAACAAAGATATCACGTCTCAAATTCCTCAATCCAATGTTTGTGAAAATAAAAAAGGAAACAACTTTTTATCCGACTTATTACATGGAAGCCATAGTAGATGAATATTTAGATAGTATTTTAAACTTTTAATTTTTCAATTTAATTTAGTTCAATTCAGTTCAGTTCAGTTTGATTTAGTTTAGCGCAATTGATTTGATTTGATTCAGATTTTATTTTTAAAATTTTATTTTTTAATTTGATTTGATTTGATTCAGTTCAATTTAGTTTGATTCAGTTTAATTTAATTTGATTATAATTTTTCTATTGATTTAGAATTCAATTTCTTATGAATTGGATTAAAAATTTAAAAATGAACTATACTTAATATTTAAATTTCATGGATTTGATATGAAATTATAATTCTACTTCTGAATGACTTATCTAAATAATATAATCAGAATTTTATAGTCTAATTCCAATTTCAAAGTCAATTTTGATCATCTAGATGGATCCTAAAAGAAATAATTATGTGATATCAAATTAATTAAAAGATTGAGAAATTATGTGATATGTTCTATTAATGTTTAGCTATTCTTAGCTTTTAAAAAAATACACAGTATCGTTCAAATCTATTTTCAAAAAAAAAAAAATTCAAAAATCTGTTCTTAATTACAAATGAGAAGGAAAAAGGTCAAAAAAAAAAAAAGGACTGTGTTTTGTAAAGGCGGATAGAAAAAGAAGAAGATTACTCCTTTGTACACCGTGTCAGGATATAAAGTTAAAGGGCTGCTTCGTGCCAATTTGCAAAACTATACCATAACTGGCAAAAGATCATGTTGTGGCGACAGCTGTATGATTGGATATCAAATATCAAATAAATCTCTCAAAGTAATAATAAAAGGTATAATAGAATTTTTTGTCAAATTTATCCATAAATTTATATTATTTTATGAAAATTATTTTTAATTTTATATTTTTTTATCATAAAAATTTTTTTAATCAAAATTACTCACAATCTTATATTATTTCGTTATAAAGGTCCAAAATACTAGTTCAACAAAATATGTATATTTTAAACGCAATTTAAAAGAATTGAATTTAGATTTATTTCGATAAAAACACAATTTACTCTAAAATCCTAAATCATTATATTCCTAAATCCCAAAAATACAGTGTCACTTTAATAATAAAATTTTGTTAATTGAAGAACGCTGAAGAACGATATTTTTATGGAGTAATAATTTTGTTCATTCATTCAATTGTTACAGATATAGAGATAAATGAATTAAATAAGAGTATAATGATGTGCATAAATACTGCTAAAAATTTATATTTTATAATTAATAAATTATATTTTGTAAAAAATAATTTAAAAATAATAAAAATAAAACATTTGCTTTGTAGGAAATTTTCGTGGGGCGAGGAGTTCCTACAAAGTAGGGACAAAAGGAAAATTTTATCCATCAGGAGGGTGGGATAGAGGATGTGGGATAATTCTCATCCCACCCACTTGTTATTCCTAAATTAATGCCCTATTCAACCCATATTTTAGACTTTATAATGAAATAACACAAAATTGAAAGTAATTTTGACGAAAAAAGGCTTTTATGATGAAATGATAGAAAATCAGAGATAATTTTGACGAAATAATACAAGTTTAGGAGTAATTAAATTTGATGAAAAAATTTATTTTGTACTTTATTGTTATTTTGGAACAAGTTTAGGGGTTTATTTGATATTTTAGCCTAAAGACAAATATACCTAACACAAATGACGTCGTTTTCCTTGTTGACTCGATGTAAATGGAAGGCATTGATGTCATTACACATAGATGGGAATGACATAAGCAAGCTTCAATATAGTTGTAGAAAGACAATGTTGTCATTCAAAGTGATGTCATTTTCCCTCAGTGCACGATAAGAGCTAGAGGGCAGTATAGTCTTTTTATGTCATTCCATTGGCAGAAACACCCTTAAAAAATGGACTAGACAGACGAAATTGCCCCTTGATGTTGAAGAAACCACAAAATCACCTTGAAAAAATTGGAGTCGCTGACTTAATGCTTATATATATGTGTAAAGGGAGGGGGGAGGTGAGAGGGGGTTGAAGAGTGATATTTGTAAGTGTATAAGGATACAAATGACATTATGGAGGATAAAAATAGCATCTAAAGAAATTTTGAACAATTGAAAAAAAAAAAAGGAAAAGGCATAACATAAAACGTAAGAAAGAAAGAGAGGTGATAGTGGGAAGGTGATTGTTTATACCTAGCCTCATTGTGATAGTTTTTTAGGTTTTGGCATTGATTGGAGCCTTCAGGCTTGGATTTCTTTCAAATGGGCTGCCAGGCTTATAAAGATATGCGTGTTTTGGGTTTGGACTAAGGGCAACGGTTTTTTTGAGTTTAAAGTATAATGTATCTCTTGGGCTTAAAGCCTAGCCCATAATAATAGAGATGAGAGTTGTATATATTTGTAATTTATTGATAGATTTTGTATTTTACCAGCATTCTTGTATAGTACTAGTATATAACTAGACATAATGTACATGAAAAGAGTTTTGAATTTGGCATAGAAATACACATACTTTCTCCATATCAATTCTTTTTTTCTCATTCTTTTCTCTTGTTTCTTTCTTTGGTTGACGATATTTTTGCCTAAATACCACCTTGAGCTGACGATCCGATATCGATACACTCACCCATTTAATTAAAGGTTTTGCCACCTACATATCAGGACCTAATTGACTTCGGTTAATTGATTTTTATTTAGTTTAATTATGCTTTAGAATTGATACTGACAACACCTAATAGTAGGACCTAAAATTATAAAATTATTTATTGAGATTTTTCAGGAAAACATCTTTTTGGCACAATTGGTTAGACCATTATATGCCAATAGAGATTAGGTATCAAGGATTGAACCAATTGAAAGAATAAGTCTACCAAATGGAAACCATGATCAACAATAAGTCCAATGATAACTCACAAGTTAATGACCCGACTTGAAGGCATGATTTGGTCGACTATCAAAGCCATGCTCTCATGCCCATATAACCTATCCTTGTAGCCAATGACTATTCCTAGATCACTACCAAATTGTGGTTGAAAATCACACCATGTTTAATAACATGATCAACTAGATGGCCATTGTAATTTGACCATTGGTAGAGGACAACAAAGTTGCCTAGAAAGACATATGACTGGGGCTCGATCAAATGAAAATTGTCTTGACTGATTGATTACCCTTCTTGAGGGAAAGCATGCCTCAATGCCAGATAGGAGCTTCCTAATTGAGGCTTCTAGTTAAAGAAGGCCATATGCCCAAAAAAAGCCGAGGGTAATGCACATACTTACTCACCCAAGTAATGTTAAGTAGGGTATTCTCCCAAACCTATAAGGTTCTGGTAGTTCATCTTTTGTCCAAGAAGGAAGTGTTGTGCCTCAGTTTAATTTTCAACAAACTTACCAGTCGAATGTTCAATCATCACCATACTATCAACACAATTCTACAACCTAAGGACCAAGTATGGTGTTTTAATTATGATGATGCAGGTAATGTGATACCTTTGATAAGTACTTTCGAAGAACAAGTCACTCAACCTTAGTACAAATATAATTATTGCTCGACATCTCTTGACTAATGTGAGTTGATTGACACCCTTGAGAAGATAAGGGTTGACATAAAGCCCTTGCCAAGGTCAATTTGCTCTAAGTCGTACCTCGAGTGGGTAGATAAGTAATATCCTTTCCTAAGGGATATAAAATTCTTGAGTTTACTTTATTTTCTAGGGAGGATACTGACTCAACCTTTGATCATATTACATGATTTTTTATGATGTGTGAAGAAGCAGCGACTGAGGATTTTTAGAAGTTGTAGCTGTTTGACAACTCATTTAGTAAGATTGCCTTTACTTGGTACACCAATCTATCACCTGGGTCTATAGAAAGTTGGAAGGTTATGAAGGAGAAGTTTCATTCTGAGTTCTATAAGGCCTCTTCGTTAATCACTTTAGCCAACATCACTCAAGCAAAACAACTAGCAGGAGAGTCAATCGAAAAATTTATTCTTAGGTTTAGAAAGGTTAGAACCTTATGCCAGATAGAGTTACCTGAAGTGGACTATGTTGCCTTAGCTTTGAAAGGGCTGCATTTTGAGATTCAAAAGCATTTTGAAGGTTATAAGTTTAGGGATCTCTATGAGTTAAGTGCCAGAGCAGCTAGCTTTAAGAAACTATTATAGGAGGTTGAGCAAAAGAAGGCATCCTATACAGGAATGTATTATAAGGACATTGATGTGATAACTATTGACTATGATAACTCAGACACAAAAGAGGAAGAAGTTAGTCTAGTTGAATTGGTACTTGGGAAGGGATACAAGTGCCCAACATTGGCCCAACCTAAACCACAGAAAAGGGTAAGATTAAGCCAAAAATTAGGCAAATCACCAAGGAATACTCATTTGACTTGCCAAGGTAGATAAAATATTTGATAGCCTAGTGAATGATAGGCAACTCAAACTCTCAGATGGCCACATTATTTCCCTATTGAAGGAGAGAAGGGGAAAGATTACTGCAAGTATTACAATATGTGAAGACATTTGACTAGGAATTGTATAAATTTCAATAAAGTTATTCAAAAAGCCATCAAAGAAGGCAAGATTATATTCCTAAGGAAGAACAAAGCCCTCATTAAAATTGAGCCATTCCTAAAGGTGATGATTTTAGTCATTCAACTCGCATTATCAATGGTCAAAGGGAAAAAACCTGTTGCAAAAAGAAACCTATTCCCTGTTTGGTCAAGGAGAGTAAACTTAAAACAACAATGCTAGTTTGTCCAACTTGCCACACTAACTTCAAAACTATGGCAATAAGTGAGTCGCTTACGAAAGAAGTAGAGCCATAAGGATGTTGGCCCTTGTGCATTAAAAAGATAGGGTTGAATTGGTGGAAAATTTAAATTTTGATGGGTAAGTAATCAAAGAAAAGTTAAAGAGAAATAGTAGAAGAAGAGAAAACACAAAGATTTATAGTAGTTCGAATGTTAATAAACCCTATGTCCACTTTTCAATTCTCTATTTGGGTATTTCATTAACACTAAATGGTGTTTTATAAGCTCATACCAAACTTTGCACTCTGTGTTTTACTAGGATCACACACAACTTATAAAAGAGTTTTTACAAATTAGGATCACTTTAAAACCAATCCCAAAGGTGTTTAAAGGCTCACACTAAACCTTAACAACTAACATACAAAGAATTAATGAGAGAGAGAGTTGAGAATTCAATTTGCATGAGTTTGGCTATACAAAATGCTATTCTCTTGCATTTAAGTCCATTTGGTGGACTATTTATAGGTTACACCTACCAAAGAACTATTACAAACAAAATTTTTAAAAATATGTATTTGATGTATTTTAATATATTATATTTGATAAGTTGTCTTTTTCACATTAAGAATATTTTAAAATAAATTTTTATTATTTTATTTCGCTTTCACCTACATTAAAATTTATATTCTCCTTATTTTGGATATACATATAAGCTAGTGAGGATAAGGTTATAACCTTAACTTCACACTAATTATGATACTTAGATTTTGGGCATGACATGATCCCTTGGATTGTTGTGGGCTTTTTAACTACTTCCATGTTAGGTTCTGCCCTAGATGTTTTGGCTCTTTATGAGTAAGGTGAGTGAGGGTTTAATGACCCTAAGAACTCACTTGGATGAATCTTTGTCCTAGGCTATTCAATATCCTTCAAATTCTTGGCATGTGTGTATGTTCATTTCCTTCATTTTATACATGATTCATGCACTTGTATATGTGTGTTATGAGTTGTAAATTCTAACTTGTGATGATCGAATGTGATATCTTAGATTAGATACATGCTAGGTACCTTGACTATGGAGATATGGTATGGTGATCATTATGGACCTTGCTTTCCTTCTTTGTTTACTTTGAGTTCCTTTTGCCTATGTGTTTTCATGCAATTCATTATTAACTTGATTATTCTTTTAGGTGTAAGTGTGAGTGTTTAGGATTAGGTCGTGGACTTGGTCGAGTCCCACTATAGATGTTATGTATGAATTGATGATGCATGTTCACCTTATACCATGAATGCATGATCCTTATCCCCTCTTATAGATGATATGTATGAATGGATAATGCATGTTCAACCTACACCATGAATGCATGATCCTCATCCACTTTTATATATATAATGCATGAATGGATGATTCATGTTTACCCTATACCATGAATGCATGATCCCTATTTCCTCTTATGGATGTTATATGTAAATAGGTGATGTATGTTTATCCCATACTATATAAGTGCATGACCCCCTTTTGGTTTGGTCACTTGGTTTGTCTAAATGGATTGCATTTAGATGTATGTTTAAAGATGATAATCAAACTAGTTAATAAGTCAATTAAATCATTAAAAGTGAAACAAAGATGCCTGAAGGTTGGATCCAATATCTTGGTGGTTTGGGGGTGCTTAACCTTTTCCCTAAGCCTTACCCAACTTTTAAATTTGATCTCTGATGGGGTGAAGATGAAAATGGGTCTTTTAATTGACTTAAATTAGGTTTAGATTTTACCTTCCTCATATTCTTATCCTGACCAAAGTCGGGTGCCCACTTCACATTTCCTAAGGATGGTACCTATATATTATCCCTCCATGGTCCCTTGATGATCATTATTTGGGCCTAAGGCTTTGAACATGCATAAGGCTTAAAGGATCCCCCATTGATCTAATCATGTGCCATATTTAGATGGCATTAACAAATAGCACAACCACAAAACATCAAAGGCGCTCACAAGTTTTTTACTCCACTTTTTTTAGAACTTTGCTTTCTTTCACAAAAAAAGTATGGCAGTGGCCTTTGTAAACCTCTCACTTCTTGCTTTGACCATTCATTATAGTACCCCAATCCTTTCTTTATAGTCTGGGTGGGAACCTCTAGGAACTCTGATATGCCAATAGAATTTTTCCCTAACCCCTATCCTGAAAGCAAGCTCATGTTTTTCATAATCTCCATTACCTTTGGATCAACCCATTTATCCATGGCTCTGACGGCCTAAAACCTTCGAAGGTGTGGAACAACTACTCTCAAAGTTGATAAAATTTCACCAACCTCGACACATATGGTCATAACCTCTCCTATGTAAGGGATCTTGACTTTTTGGTGCACAGTGGAAGGCACTCCATCGAAAGTACCATGGCCTCCCTAGCAAAAATGAGAAAGTAATCAAAATGTCCAAGAGTTTTAACTCCACCATGGCCTCAACTACTCATGCTTTTACCATAGGCTTGAATACACCTGTAGCTGGCCTTTTACTATCATCATAGGCCCTAATGATACTATTAAAAACTTTTAAATCCTTTTTAGATAACTCAAATTTATGCAACAACTTTTTAGGATTGATATTAATCCTAGAGCCATTGTCTATCATCACACATAATGTCTTCCTTTCACCATCGCTCGTATACATAGAGCTATATTATTATCCCTCCCCTCGAATGGCAAATCCTTATATGAGAAGGTGATTTTACCCTTGTGAGTCACTAATGCAATAATATATTTTAGAGCAGCTTCACTAGAAATGAACAACAAGATAGAGCTTCTATCATAGCCTTCTTATGCTCCTGAAAGGTGATTAGTAATTCCCATACATTGATCTAAGCTAGTGCCTCCTTCAACTACTTTACAATGGGATTGTCTTCCTCTCCCTCATTCATGATAAGTTCATTTTTCCCCTTTTCAACCCTTGGTTCCTTAGGAGCTTCTTTGTTAGGATAGAATTTCCCATTACAAGTGACATGGTTTACTTGGTCATTTTCCTTTTCTTCTTCGATCTCTTTCTATAACAGAATCATTCTCCTTCTTCACACTTCTTTTATTTCTTTATCTAAGCTTCTCATGGATTGATAATGCAGACAACTGGGACCTTAGTCATAACCTTCTCAATAGTAGCAATAACAACTTCCTTAGGAATCCAAAATCTACCATGAAAGTCCTTTGATTTTGGGGAGGAACATTACGATAGTTTGGGAAAGGGTTCCTTAAGCTGTTAAGCCTTATAGAGTTTGGTGAAATGATCATCTTATTATTGATAAGGTCCAGAATCTCATGTCTCAATCTATAACAGTCATCAGGTTTGTGACCTGTTTCTTAGTGAAAAGTATAGTAAACATTGACATCATACCCCTAAGGCAGCGATTAGGAGATGGTCTTAGTGCTAAAGGTTTTAGCACCCCCTTCTTCTGCAGCCTCTCAAATGCCTTGGATATAGGTATCCCTAAATATATAAATTCTCTAAGAAGCCTCACTGCATTAACATCGGTTGGTTTGTTCCCTTTTACTTGGGGCTAAGATGAGGCATTTTTTCTTTCCCTGTACTACCTTTTTAACTTAGATTCTAATTCTTCAGCCTGCAAACTTACTTCTCAGAGATCCTCAAAATTCCTAACTAATATTCTTCTAATTCTAGTGTTGATTCTAGGTAAAGACCTTTCACAATCATTTTAACCTGCTCTCTCTCTTTAAGCCTTATGGTTACTTTTGAAGTCATCTTCTTCCATCTCCTAATTAATCATTGAAGCTCTCGCCAATCTTTTGCTTTAAGGTCCCTAAGTCTTGCAATGTGACCTCTAGATCTGAATTACAAGTACAGTATTTTTTAAAACCCTCTATCAGCTCCTTTCAGTCCTCCTTAATAGTCTTTGATTAGTTAAAATACCATGTTTTAACAGACCATTCCAATGACAACTCAAAAAGCTCTAATATTGTAACAATCGATACCCTAGATACTTTCATGACTAACACATACAACAAACATGGTTCTTTGCATTTTGGGTTATTGTGAACTTTGATAGCTCAAGCATGGAAAAATTAACTGGTAGTTTCTCAGGTTTGAGAGCAAGTAGTTCTTTTATGTGTTTGTTCCCTTCTTTAAACCTTTAGCACCTAGAGCTTTTAATATTTTCTCTAGTTATTTCACAAAGTCACCAAATTAAGTACTTTCTTTCTTCATTTCTGTAGATTTTCTAGAGCAATAGTGGCACCACCTACATCCTTATCAATTTTGCTCTCGTGGTATTTATTTATCCCAAATAAATCATCATCAATGACCATAGATTGGGGGGGTTCCATGGTTGTTTTCCCCTAGTTAGCTCTATTGGTAGCTGCATCTTCTCTGTTTAGGATCTCATTAACCCGTTTGTTAACTTCTTTAGTAATCCTCTCTTCCATCTTGTAGTTGAGTCGACCATCAACCTCTTTAAAACTTCAGGCGGTATGTTGGGTTCCATGACTAGACCAACCTTTTAAATAGGGCTCGACGTCTTACTTTTCCTATCAAGTTTGTTGCCTTTTCTTTTCCATAAGGGTTTGGATGGAGCTATGATGGCTGCAAGACAAGGGTTATCAGCATGATGCATGAATTAATAACAGATGCATCTATGTAATATGCACACATCATTTGCACAAGAGCCTTCCAACTTTATTCCTCCCATACATGAGGTCTAGTGGCTCTTTTTTAGGTAAAGTCTCATTCGTACCAATAAAGGGCAGAGAATGCATGTGGTCACCATAGACCAAAGAAAGTTAGAGTTTTAAGAGAACATATAGAAACTTTTTTACACTAGTTAAAAAAGCATATATATGGAATGTGAAATGATCCCTTTGTAATGTAAGAGGGATATTTAAATGGAGACCTTATACAAGGTAGGGAACGGGGAATACACAAATATTTACACCAAAGGGGATGGGGTTACATTTACACTTACATTAAGAATACCTAACCATGTTCTTTAAGGGTTTTCACTTGCCTTTGAAGAAATGCAAACAAGTGGGGTATCCTATTATAAGGTACTATTGGCTCCTACATGCACCTAATAGTTGAAAGGGTTGTTGTAGTTGATTGCTCTCATAAGCTTGGGTCATGATCCCTTATTCAATGTACCCGAATGTACTAGGCCTATGAGTGATGAATCCTCCTCACAATCTCCTAAGCTTGAATGAAGCTTGGGTTTCAAGTTTGGAGAACCATCGGTTTATCTAAGGGCACTTAGAGCTCGTGGTGAAGTGTGAAAGCAACATGAATGCAATAGACTACTAAAAAAAAGATTAAAATATTAAAAGTGAACTAGTGATTAAAAGTGAAGTCAATTTTGAGTCCCTAGTGGAGTCACCACTTTTAGTGCATCGAAGGTTTCGCTGTTACGCTTGAATGAGTGGAATCTTGCCTGTAACTCCAATCTTTTAACGATCATCGAGGGATCAAGAGGATAGGGATCATACTTTGATAATAACCCCTAATTGTGGCATATGCTTGGACCAACGAGGGATCCTTTTAAGGCTTGTGCAATTTTAAAGCCCTTAGTCCAAAATGGTAGTCATTAGGAGACCAAAAATAGGATAATACCATGGTACTGCCGCTAGGGAATGTGGAGTCACCACCCAACTTTAGTTAGGATAAGAATTTAGGGAAGGCAAAATATAAACCTAATTTAAGTCAATTAGAAGGCCCATTTCATCTTCACCCTATTAGAGATAGGGTTCGAAAATTAGGTATAGCTTAGGAAAGATGTTAGGCACCCCCAAACTGCCTGGTTATTGGGATCCAACCTTTAGACATCTTTGGTTTACTTTTAATGTTTTAGCCAAGCTATTGATTAGTCTAATTAATGTCCTAAGCATATATCTATGGGCAATCCACTTAAATAAACCAAGTCATTAAACCAAGGGGTGGGGGTCATACATCATGGCAAATGGGGTTCCATGCACACACCATCTATTCATCACATCAATGATCATATACAAAAAAGGAGTGGGGGCATGTGACATGGCATAGGGATTAACATGTGTTGGCCTAAGATGGTTAATCCTAAGTCTTGGACCTCTTTTGATCTTGACAAGGAGATTGATCAATTCTAATGTTTCAATTAAGTGTTGTTTTGCAGTTTTTAGTTAGTCTCTATATTGGAAGTTAGATGATGTCCATAATCTCTAAAGAAAGCAAAGTGTCTGCTAAATCGTTACCACAACTTCAAATATCATGACCACGACTTAGATTAAGGCAGGTTGAATAATTGGACAGGCGAATTTGCGGGCCACTTCTCTACCGCGACCCATCCAAAGATGGGAGTACCAAAGTCACAGATAAATTCACGGTGTGTGTCATGCCTTAGTCGCGACCACTAATTTCAAAATAACTCAAGAGGGAATCAAGTCCATAACCACAACATGACAAGTGTCTCAAGTGACTGTTGGAAGACAAAAATAACGATGACAACTTATGGGTAGCGACCACAAATCATAAAGAAGAAGATAAAAATTTTGACAAATGAATTCACATCCTAAGTCGCGCACTGTACAAGAAAAATTGCGACCGCTACTTTTTGTGAGCAGGTGAAAGGCAACAACTATATTTTCCTAGTAAACTAATAAGAAGATGACATGTGGATTAGCCGTTAGACATAAATGAGGATTTTCACTACAATTTTGGGCTCCTGTATGGAAAATTGGAAAATCGTGACTGCAAAAGAGTAGTAGCAACTGCGAATGAAGCCTGACTAGCATATAATGCAAAATCTATCTAGCATACTTTAGAGATTTGCTACTAGTTTTATTGCAATGTGTCTTTGGTGGGTAGAGGCTATAAATATCTCACCAAACAAATGTAAATGCAGTAGAATTCATTAATTTGTAACCCAAACTCTTGCAATTTTGCTACTCAATCTTTTCTATTCTTTAAGTGTTTGTTTGGTGTAAGCATAAACACCATTTGTAAAGGTTGTCGTGTGAGCCTATAAAAACACTAAAGAGAGGTTGTTGTGTGAGCCTTAAAAACACAAGTGTACAGGTTGTTGTGTGAGCCTTAAAAATACAAATGTAAAGTTTGTTGTGTGAGCCTTGAAAACACAAGTGTAAAAGTTAGGTGTAAGCTTATAAACACCATTTGAAGATAGTGGAACACACATAAGAATTAGGGAGTGAATATAAGGTTGATTATACCTGAACCACTATGCCTCTTTCTCTACTCTTCTATATCTCTTTAGTCTAATTTTTTTTTATACACCAATTTAACCCCCTCTCCCTCCCCTTCTTGGTGCTTAGGGCCAACAACATGCATACCATCCATTCATACACAATCACATAATCCATAATAGGGAAAATATCAAGACCATTCGTGATCTAATCCCCAAGCATTCACACTTACATCTACACCTAAAAGAAGAAACTAGTTAGTAATTAGTTAACATGAAAATAAATAAAAAAAGCAAGGAGTGAAAAAAAGGAACAAGATAAGGTCCATAGTGACCATCTCACCACATCTCCTAAGTAAAGGTTGCTAAGCACTCATTTTAAGTCCATAATTTCATATTTAACCATTACAAAATAGAATGTAAAGCATACAAAAAATGCATAGAAGATGAACAAAAGGAAAGATGAATACATAAAGTAAGGCATTTAGAGGGCACTGGATCGCTTAGGCAAAGATTTACCTTAAAAGAGATCTTAGGGTTGATGAACCATCCCCCATATTGCTCATAAAGTGCTAAAAGCTGATGGCATAACTAACTATTACAGAAGTTAGGATGTCAAACCAAAACGAGAAACTAAAGAACCAAAACACTATTCTCATAATCTAGCATATAAACTCTAATACTAAAAAGGCTTTTAAGGTCAAAGGAATGTCAAGTTCCTCACTTGATCATTGACTCTCAATATCTAGAATGGAACAAAAACATAATTTCAAGGCTAAAGGAAAGAAAGAACAAAAAGCATTTATATGGAAAAGTAATGAAAGCCATTTAGAAAACAACTAAGACTTCATTTTTAAGGTGAATAGGGGCCCTACATCATTAGACTTTACCCTATTCTATAATTGGAGTCATTAAACATCCCAAAAGATACCTCAAATAATAAGAAATTTGAAATAAAGAAGAAGAAAGTTTTATATTGTGTTATAGGATGTGCATCTATGAATAAAGGTTATATAGCCCAGGAAGAGGGTTGAATAGCTTACCAATAAGGTTATACAACCCTTATTTCTAGGTTTCAAAAATAGAAAATGAAAAAGAAAAGAAGAGAAGAAAATGGGGAATGAGGGTCCTGGGTGTGTTCTAGTGATGTTTTTGCCCTCATAATTATAATGATGAGTCAAATATTCTCCAAAGATGTTATGGAAATGCACAAATACAAAGATGAAGGCCTCATTTTACCTTGGGAAAAGTGGGGTAAGGTTAGGGTTTAGGTTTTCTATGTCTAGGAGTGTTTGAGAATTGATTTTGGCAGAGTTTAGTTATGGTTTCCAAAAAGCATCCTTTTATCTTCAAAATGAAGGGATTTATATGTGTTTAGTAGGTGCATAATGCTAGAAATAGTTCAGGTTATAGCATAGGCACATCCAATTATAAAGAAAGAGAGTGTTGCATTGGAATTAGAGTTTGTATGCAGGTTGTACAACCTAGCATGGGTTGTACATCCCTGTGTTAGGATTTTACAACCCTAGGTTTGAAAATGGGGGGCTATTTTCAGTAGATTCTCTTGACTGGGGTTTAGGAAAGCTTGTACAACCTTACTTGATGGGTTGTACAACATATCAAGCTTGACTGATGGCCCTAGACTTGGTCTTTTGGCATTTTCAAGGTTTCCTGAGGCCTTCCATCCCTTCATTTTGACAATTCCCTTTGTCATTATGGGGATTTGGTTCAATGACATTTCTTATCGGGCTTGCATCCTAAGACCCAAAATTCGATGCTTGTAGTACCCATCAAATTGACAAGTTCTATGTGTCGATTGATTTTGTTGTCCTGGACATGAAGGAAGATGTGCATATTCCTATTATTTTGGGAAGACCATTCCTTGCCACAACTACTGCCTTAATTGATGCAAAGAATGGCAACCTTATCTTCCATATTGGTGATGAATCAATATAATTCAATATTTTCCAAATGACATTATAACCAACTTTGAATGAATGGTGTTTTTAGGTTGATATGGTTGATGGCTTTGTTGGAAAAGAGTTCTTAAAGTAAAATTCTAGAGATCCTCTTGAGACATTCATAGTGCATAATGATGAATCATTTTCTATCGATGAAGTTCCAAAGGTAAAGCTTAAACAACTACTTAAAAAATTAAGGTATGCATTCTTGCATCCTAACTCTACTTATCTTATCATTGCAATTTAACATTGTATGATGAATATAAAGAAATTACTTAGGTTCCTTAAAGAACATAAAAGGATAATTGGATATAACATTCATGACTTAAAAGGCATAAAGCCCTCTATATGCATACATCATATACTAATGGAAAAGGGTTGTAAACCATTAATTGAGCACCAATGAAGGCTTCCCTAACATGAAATAGGTTCTTAGAGGTAAAGTCATCAAGTTCCTTGATGCTGGGATCATTTACCCTATATTTGATAGCAAGTAGGTGAGCCTCCTTCAAGTATTGCCAAGGAAGGATGGGATGATAGTGGTAAAAAAATTGAAAATAAGTAACTGATACCCATTAGGACAGTAATGGGTTAATGAATGTGCATTGACTATAAGAAAGTTAATAGTGTTATCCCTAAAGACCACTACCCTTTGCTTTTATTAATTAAGTTCTAGAAAGGTTAGCCAATATTTTTTTTCTATTATCTGGATGGTTATTCATGATTTTACCAAATTTCCATTCACCCTGAAGACTAAGAAAAGACTACATTTACATGTCTTTATGGTACTTTTGCATTTAGAAGGATGCCTTTTATTATTTACAATGCCCCTACCACATTTCAAAGATGCATGGCATCTATTTTTTTTTTAAATTTTATTGATTAAATAATGGAAGTCTTTATGGATGGTTTTTTTATTTATAGCATTACATTTTATCATTGCTTCAATAATTTGGCTAAAATTTTACAGTGATGTAAAGAGGTCAATCTAGTGCTTAATTAGAAAATGTCATTTTATGGTTAGTAAGGGTATTGTGCTTAAACATTTGGTTTCTAACCATGGCATTGAAGTTGATAACGTGAAGGTTAAAGTCATTGATTGACTACCACCACCAACATCTGTTTGAGGAGTCTAAAGTTTTCTTAGCCACACTAAGTTTTATCGATGATTTATTAAGGATTTCTCTAAAATAGCTAAGCCTTTGTGTAATTTACTTGCCAAATATTTTGTCTTTAATTTTGATCAATCTTTTCTTAATGCATTTTAAAGGATTAAGAAGGTATTGATTTCAGCACCTATCACACAATCACCATATTGGAGCTTCGTTTTGAGATCATGTGTGATGCTAGTGACTTTACTATTGATGTAGTCTTGGGAGACTAAAAAGATAAAAAGCCTTATACCATATACTATGCTAGTAAGATCCTTGATGAAGCGCAAGTGAGTTACACTATAGCTTAAAATGAGTTGTTAGCCTTAGTATTCACAATTGATAAGTTTCAGGCCAATCTAGTTGGTGCCAAAGTCATTGTCTATATTTATCATGCTTTTTAAAATACCTTCTCTCCATGAAGGTGTTAAGCCTTAAGTCATCTAGTAGATCCTACTATTGCAAGAATTTGACATGGAGAATCGAGACAAAAAGGGCATTAAAAATGTGGTAACCATTCATTTGTCTAGACTTGAGAGTAATAAGGAGAAGGAGCAATTTGACAGTTTTCCAATTAATGATTCTTTTCTAGATGATCACTCGATGGCAGTTGCTCAATTACATGTTCCATGGTATACTGACATTGTTAACTATTTGGTATATAAAGGTCCTCCAGTATGGCTTTTATTAGCCAACATTATTCCATGATGCCTAAAACTTTGTACTTAGTTGCAACAGATGTCAACAAATAGTCAACATCTTATAAAGGAATGAAATGCCTTATATGGGATTTGAAAGGTTGAACCTTTTAATATATGGAGGATAGACTTTATGGGTCCCTTTTCACCTTCCCATATGAGCATGTACATACTTATTGCAGTTGATTATGTTAGAAAATGGGTGGAAGTGGAGGCATACCCCACTAATGATGTTAAGGTGGTGATGAAGTTCATGAAGAAACATTTTCACAAAATATGCCCATCCAAGGGCCATAATTAATTATGACAGTTCCCACTTTTGTAATCGCCAATTTTAGATTCTTTTATGAAATATGGTGTGAGCCATAAGGTTACAACTCCCTATCAGCCATAAACAAGTGGCTAGATTGAGGTCAATAACATGCAACTCAAGTTAATCCTAGAGAAAACTATCAATTAGTCAAGGAAAGTCTAATCATCTAAGCTTGATGATGTACTTTAGAAATCTTAGACAACCTATAAAACTCTATTGGGCATGTCACCATTTAGGTTGGTGTTGGTAAATTGTATCATCTTCCAGTTGAGTTAGATCACAAAGCATATTGGGTAATTAAGGCCTTGAATTTTGATTTGAAACAAGCTAGAGAAAAAAAAGCTCTTGTAACTTGATGAATTATAAGAGTTAAGGCTCTTACAACTTGATGAATTAGAAGAGTTAAGGTTGAATGTGTATGACAATGCTAAGTTGTACAAAAATAGAGCTAAAAGATGGCATGACAAGTATTTGGTGTGTAGGGAGTTTAAAGAGGAACAAATATTATTGTTGTTTAATTGTCATTTGAAATATTTTTAGGGAAATTGAAATCAAGATATTGAGTCCTTTTTAAGTTGTCAAGATCTTTGAATAATAGAGATTACAAATCAAAAAGGGGACACATTCAATGGTAATGACCATCGAGTCAAGGTATATATTATTAAAGATTCCATTAATGTGAGAGCATCTATCTCTCTTTCATTATCACAGTAGAATGAAGGGGGAGGGTGAAGCTAATGGCCATAAATTAGCACAGTTGGGAGGCAACCCAAGTTCTTCATTCATTTGGCTTTCTTTTAATTTTCATTTAATTTTTTAGTATTTTCTTTATATTTCAATTTAAATTTTGCATTTAATCTTTATTTTTACTTTCTTGTATAGTAGTTAAGAAAGGAAGAGTGAGCTTAAAGACAACCCCATCAATTCATTGAAGGCTTAGAGTTCTCTTCTCGGCATCCAACTGCCTTTCACCATATAAGAAAAGGGAGTATTCCTTTCATCCTTTCCCCTTTTAGTTTGCCTTTCATGTCATTGAGGACAATGACATAAATAAATGTAGGATTGTATTAGTGATAGGATTGACATGTTCCAAATTAGACAATATTTTTTATGTTGTTTATAAGGAATTATGCTTGGACCTATGTACAAGGCTAAATAGACCAACATTTTTTTTTTGTGATTTTGCAAAGGTATACGACTTTGTTTGGCTTTATTTGGTAATCACTATGAGTAACTATAAAAGATGATGTCATTCTTTAGATGTATGCAAGATAAATGAATTTTCAGTTAGTTACTAAGTTATAAAGTGTAACTTATGAATTTAGGATTATTTGAAATTCAATAGAATGATACTTTGCATGTATATTAAAGTAAGTAATTTAGCTAGTCATGGATAGATGTAATTGCATGACTTTAATTGAAAGAAGAGTTGTTATTATACTTCGTTAATTAATATTGATTAAGTAGTTTTCATGAGGTATGATTTAGGAATAATTGAAGTAAACAATATCTACTCTATTATTTTTGGGATGTTTAGTAATCGAGAATCTTCATGATCAATGTCGATTTTCTTATAGAACAGCAAACCAAAAGCATGACTATGTAAATCATTTTGAACGAAGTTATATGTTGAGAACCAAGTGCATTCATCACCCATGTTTGTATTTGAATAAAAAAGGAAAACTAACTCTTCGAAAAGGAAAAGAAAGAAAAAGTGAAAGTGAAAAATTATGTACTTAAATGTTGAATGAAATCTAACAATATCTTTTATGCTTAAATATGCTTATCTTCTCATTATTAATTAGCAAAGATAATGGTGATTCAACACATTTTATTATGTGATTGTGCCTATTAATGATCTAGTTAGAATGATTATTGAGGTATGTACATAAAGCATTACATTATTGTTTATAACTTTCCATGAATGAACGAATTTCCTCTTTAAAGAAGCAAATTAACTCAAGTTCATTTATTTTAAGTAAGTCCTTGATTAGTATCTCTAATGTAGTACTTAAGTGATTGGAATTAAAAGCAAAGTGAAGTTGCATATTCTTTGTAAAGGTTGTAGAGATTTTGTCTGTATAGTTCTTTATTACTTGAGGATAAGTAATGTTTAAATGTGGGAGAATTTAATGAATTCAATTTATTCATAGTTTTTCAATAGGTTTTGGGCTTAATTTATTATTTATCTATGTTTAATTTGTGTTATTTTAACGTTAATTCATATTGTTCCTCATATTTAAATGTTATATGGTGATTTTTAAGTGCTTAGATGCTTCAAATGCACTAAACTAGCATAAGAAAGAAACTATAGGGACAAAAATAAAATTTGACTGTTAAAAGAGATAAGTCTATTGTTGCTAGTATGACTTTGGTTGTAGCCTATGGCATTTATGCCCAAAACTAGCTATTGTGAGCATGACATTTATTATAGCCTATAACGTCAATGATTCAAAGAGCAAATTTTTAGTGCAATTTTAACTATTTTGAGGTCTTGTATAACAAAAATTTAGGGGTTTTGATGGGAGAAACCTAATGATGAACTTGGGAGAGTTTTGGCTAACTTTTTGAGCAAGAAAATAATAGGAAAATAACATATAAACATCTTTTAAAGTAAAGGAACGCATGGATTCAAATTTTAACAATGAAGGATTGAAGAATTGAGTGACATAGATCTTCTCTTAATTTGAGTTTTATGAATTCCTTACATATCTTTTATGTATTGTTGATTTCCAATATGGTGATAAGCTGAAGTATTTTTTTAGGACTGAGTTTGAATTGACATTGGTGTGATATATGATTTAACTTTTTTTTAATGAATGAATGGGATTTGATTTGATTTTATGGTTATGTGCTTAATGCTTATTAATACTTAGCCACTATTTGCATGATTTTAGATTTGAATGAAGTAATGAGAATTGAAATTTAACATTGGATCATTAACCATTGAACTTAGTTTATTATAGTTTAGAGATAGATGCATGGCTAAGAGGATTCAAGATTATTCACAGAGATTGATATGTTAATGTGAAAACATGCCATTAGAATAGGTCATGTTTCATGTTAGCATCATCTTATTCTAATGCAATAAACATAATGTCCATTAATTTATATGCATCCATTGTAAGGGATAACTCAGTCCTAGGCCTTTATATTATCATCACAATTTATTTGCTATTTTTAGCTATTTACTTTTAGATTAACTTATTGCCAATAACATAGTGAACTTTAGATAAACATAGTGGTTAGACAAGTATTAATTGATAGCCTAGTCCCTATGGATATGACAACAATTCTTTATACTATAACTTGCATGTACATTTACATGATCATATAATTAGTCATATTATCATGGTAGGGGATTTAGGGGCGGTGTTGGTGGTAGCAGCTTTAGCACTCCCTTCTTTTATAGCCTCTTAAAAGGCCTTAGATATACACATTCCTAAATCTGTAAACTACCTCATGGGTCATACTGTGTTTACATCCATAGTCTTATTCCCCTCTCTTTAAGCTTGAAGTAGGGCATTCCTCCTTTCAGAATATTATTTCTTTGACTCTGTCTCTAGCACTTTAACTTGTAAGCCAACTTATTTAAGATCCTCAAAATGTTGTACTAGTATACTCTTTATTCTAGTGCTAATGTTAGGCAGAGCTCATTTAATAATCGTTCAGACTTGTTCTCTCTTCATAGGGCATGTTATTGCCTTAAAGGCCATCTTCTTCCATCTTTTTAAGTAATCATTGAAGTTTTCCCTAATTTTTTTTGCCTTAATGACTAAATCTTGGAGGGTAACTTCCATATTTGAATTGTACACATAGTGTTTCTTGGAAGCCTCCGTCAACTCTTTTTAGTCTTCCCTAATTGACTAGGGTTAGTTGAAGTATCAGGTTTTTATACATCCTTCTGGTGACAACTCAAAAAGTTCTAACCTATTATCCATCGAGACCCTAGATGTCTTCATGACAAGTATATATGAATAAATATGGTTTGTTGCATTTTGAAATCCCAATTAACTTAGGAAGTTTGGGCATCAAAAAATTAGCTAAAGCCTTCTCAAGCTTGCAGGCTAGTAATCATTCAATGTTAGCCCCTCATTTTAGACCTCTTGTACTCAAAGTCTTTTAAATTTTCTCTAATTACTTAGTAAAACCATTAAACTAAGCATTCTCTTTCTCACTTTCCATAATATTGTCAAGGGCTATTATCGTACTACCAGCTTCCTTGGCTAACTTACTCTTATGGTATTCCTTCATTCCAAACAAATTATCACGAGAGGGGGAGTCTTCATTAGTGTCTTCCCTTTATCGATTCTATTAGTAGACACTTCATCTTTATGTAGGATTTTATTGAGGCATTTCTTTACCTCCTAAATGATCTTTTCCTTTATCATCTAATTGAATTTGACCTTTACTCTTTCCATCACTTTAGGTGATGTCATTGGTTTCATTAATAACTCTAGTCTTTAAATTAGGCAAGGTGTTTTACTCGTACTAGCTAACATGCTTCCTCTTCTCTTCCACAATGGTTTAGATAGAGCTATGATGACTGCAAAATAAGGGTTATTAGTATGATGCATGAACAAATAATAATAATAATGTATGTATGCATGAAATGCATATGTTATTCACAAAAGATCCTTCCAAACTTATTACTCCCAAAAACAAGGTCTAATGACTCTTTTTTAGGTGTGGTCTTATTCTTCTATCAACTATCAACATGGGATAAAAAACATACATGGTCCCTTAGACTAGGTATGGTAGAAGTCCCAAAAGAACACCATATATAAAGATTAAAGAACTAATAAAAAGTGTTAGAGTACCCTTTTAAAATAAGAAGGAAAGGATGTGCATAAGTATTTACATGTAAGAGAGTGCTTACATAACAGGGAATGAGAAACATATAAGTATTTACATGAGGGATTTACATCAAGGAGAAAAGGATTACATTGCATGTTTATAAAAGGGAATACCTATCCATGTTTTGATAATTTTAATCTTCCTTTGGGAAGAAACACAAATAAGTGGGGTATCATATTCTAAGATGTTATTTGCTCCTATATACGCTTAATGATTTAGAAAAGTTATTATTATTGATGGCTTCTATAAGCTTAAAGGACAATTATCATATACTTGCCATTTGATATACCTAAAAGTACTTTCTTTGCGAGTTATGAACTTCTTTCACTATCTCCTAAGCTTGCGTAGAGTTTAAGTCTCAAGTTTGGAAAATTGATCGATTTGTCTAAAGTGCAGACCTAGTGGACAAAGTGAAGTATAGAGGCTAAATGAATACAATAGACTATTTAAAGGTTATTATTATAAAAGTGAATCAGAGATTAAACATGAAGTTAATTCTGAGCCCTAAGTGGAGCCACCACCTATACTCGGTGCCCCCCAACACCCATGACCAACTGTTTCGCAAGCATTGGCAAGCCATAGCTCCAATACTTGCTATAGCTCTATGGCCTTGAGGTCGGCAACCTAAAACATGTCACTTAGTGGATGCTAAACATCAGGTGCATATTAAGACCCTCACATCGCAACAACACCCTCTCACAGCAAGCGATGCTTGAAGGAGAGCTTTTCTGCCTCTACTAGCTTTGGTTGCCACCTATCCATAGGTGTTGTCCAACTGAGGTGGAGTTGTAAGAAAAGAAACACCCACTGTAAGTGTTCTACTAAACCTATAAATTGCGCAACTTTTTTCTTTATCCTTGATCCTTTAAGTTATAAACACCTAACATATAAATAAATCTATTTTTATATAATAAAATACTAAAAATGTGAAGAGTTATCTAACTAATCCATAGAATATGTACTATGCATAAAATAAGCTATTATTAGTAATAAAAAAAAACGCTTATAAGAGCTTTAAATCAAAATTTTATTAAGTTGGCAATTTAGTCCAAAATCTACATATATCTTCAATTGACATCATTACTTCCTATTTCATCATAATAACTTCAATTATTTTCATAACCATTAATAATTCTCCATTAATGGCTCTAAAACCTTAATTACATCAATGTCCTCAAATAAAATATAATTAATCTCAAATTATATGTAATTATCTCTAATTCCTTCACTAATAATTTACCTCAAATTATTTTACATATATATAATCTATTTTCTAGCAATAAATCTCACATAAAACATTAGTTTTACATTTTATGATTGAATTTATAATTATTGAAAATCATTAAAAAATTCAAAAAATATTAACAAGACCTTTAAAATTTGTAAAACTTGAACCATTATGATCAACGTGATTAACATGATTTTCTAGCAACAATTAATATTTGACTGCCACAAGACCACCATGATGGTAGTTGAAGTTTGTCACTAGTAGCCATTCGAAAATTGGCCTTAGATACCTTGTAGAACTTTCTAGCAGGAGTTTAGCGTCATCATACAAGATAACATTTGTCTAGAATTGACACAAATTTGAACTTTGACCAAATTTTTTACTGGAGATTTTGTCACTATTCTGGCCCCCTTTCCATGCAAATTATGTGTCAATGAATGGCTTATGAAGAAAACTTAAGAAAACCTTCCATATAAACTTGAATCACCTAAAAAGGAACTCTAATTGGATAACTATGAGTGATTAAAATTTCTACCTCTATTTGCTCCTTTTTTTTTTTTTTTGGTTGTTGTCCATTTTGGACCGAAGGAGGGCCAACCAGGATGGCTGGGCACCACCTGTCCATGCCTCTCTCTGGCGCGCACTATGGCACTGCCCGGTGAGGTGTGCAAACCCGCACTTATATCCTCCATATATCAATTGTTTTGGCTTTTGCTGAAACAAATGAAATGGCTCTCTTCTTTTTTTTTTTTTTAATTGTCACAATTATTGTTATGCACCTCACCACCCTGTTTTTTAATATATTTAAGGGATAATTACTATAAACACTCTGATGTTTGATATATTGAACTAAATAATCTTTCACATTTTAAAATTATATTATAAACCCCTCATAATTGCCATGTTGCACTAAATAGTCCTTTCATCAAATTCATATGAGCTTTAGAAGGATTTTTTAGTGTAATGGTGAAATTGTAAGCGATGACTTAATATGATATTTGAAAAATGAGGGACGATTTAGTTAAATATTACAAACAACATAAAGTTCAAAGTAATTAACCTAATAAAATACAAAGCTCACTTTTGTCAGATTCTCTTTGACTAATAAAAAAACTATCTTTTTAACATTAGGACTTTTTAGTATAATAGAGCAAATGTGAGGGTTGATTTAGTATAATATTTGAAAAGTGATGGTGACTTAGTTAAATATGATAAATGTCAAATAGTTCAGAATAATTAACCCTATATTTAAGTAGTATAATATTTTTTGCACACACCTGTACACTTTTCGTGTTATCCATGTTTTCTTCTTTCTTTTTTTTTTATTTATGTTTTTTAAATTTCCACTTCTTTTTTATTTCATTTATTTTTTTTGTTTCTTAATACGACCACGACAACAACAATAATAATAATAGTGAAAATCCTCATCATTAAAATGTGTACTATATAAAAGATTTAATTTCATAAAATTAAAATTTCTATCCATAATTAAATTAATATTTATAAAATAGATAAATCAACTTAAATTAAATTATTCTCTTAATCATAATTAACATTAAATTAACTTAAAATCAAATAATAAATCATCATAATTATTTATTTATTATACCATAAAATATTTCTCACAAATAACTTGATTTCTCAAAATTAATAAAATTTCTTGTCATATAAATAACATAGTTTCTCATAATTGAACACTTTAAAGGAAAATCAATTCACATAATATCTCGATTGAATCAACTTAATCAATAAACTTAATAAATTTAAATCTTGAACATCATTTAATTAAAATTTCTTAAACATTGACTTAATTACTTAAATCATATATTCATATTAACTTAAATTAATTTTCATAAATTCTTTAAATCTTAATTAAATTCATACTTAAATAATTAAAATTCATATCATTAATTTCTTAATTTTATTAAATATATTTCCTTTACATAAACTCATCTTAAAAATATTAAATATCATCACATACTCGTTTAAATATAGTTTCTTAAATATAAAATTTTGATTAATCATAACTCTCTAAACTTAATTCATAATATATCATATAACTTTCATTAAAATAATAATATCATTGATATAAAATCACCTCTCTTTAAAAGACTAGTATGTACATTAAATAATCTCTTCAAATACAATAAAATATATTTAATCATCATTAAATCATTAAAATTCATAATCATACCCATAAAAATAGGAGAAAACATATTTAAAATAATTAGGCACCAAAATTTTCTAAATTTGAATTTTGGAGCACTCCGTCATGACCCAGATTTTGGATCATGCTAACACTAAGGAATAATAAGGCTTAAGGCTTCCAAAACTCATAACAAGCCTAATTTAACACATGGAAAGACTCATTTTGCCTTTCATTGCATTACTCTAATATTAAAATCATAAACTTACATTACTATCTCCTTGAATTCTAAGGAATAAAATAATTGGAGTTAATCTCAAAATATTTATTAAAACATGATATTTCTTTTCCTTTTCCTTTTCTTACTCTTTCTTTTCTTTTCTTTCATTACATAAATTATATATATAAAAAAAACTCCCACAAACATTTCTTAAAATTAGGGTTTTCATATTTAAACTATCTCATACATTCTAGTATCGTTACATGTCATAATCATCCACTTATAATTCTTTTACATATAATCTCTTCTATATAGCTTAATCATTAACACTTACCCTCCAAATAAAAAAACTCATTTGAAACATTTCCTAACATACTTAAAGACATGGCAGAGATATTTAAGAATATAAAATACATGATAATCATATTTCTTTGTTAAGTACACTAATCCTTATTAAGATTTATACCAAAATGACTTACGCAATTATGAGAAATAAGTGTAGTGCCTTATCATATATATGATACAAAACTGAAGTTTTTATCCTCAAGCATGAACCCATAGCATCAATCCTATGTGTATCCTAAAAAATAGTTTGTGTGTGAAAAGGGATGAGTTCCTTGTGGGAAACTTAATGACGAATTTTTTATGTCCATTATGCATGCTCACACACCTTACATGAATGCATCTCTAAATACATGGCATATCATATGCATATGCATACATCATTTACATAACATAACATTATGCATATGGATAGTCAAGTCCATGGGAATCTTTACTTGGTTTGCCTTTTTTTTTTTTTTTTTTCCATACGAGAGTTGCCTTATAAGCTATGAGCTTTTGAGGGAGTTGCCTCACCAATCACATTTTTTACTTATCGTAAGACAGTTTCCTTACCAAGTTTCCTTACCAGTCATATCATGCAAGCATACATTTCATTAATATCAAATAGGTTATAATTCTTGCATAGGTAGCTATGACTCTTTGGATTTCTACTTTTTCCCTAAGCTATCCTCACATCACGTTCAATTTAAAATATACATTTATATCATAGTTCATCCATAAAACAAATATGACCTTTATATTAGCATAATTTGGCCTATAATGGCCTATATAAATTATGATGCATGTATGTAATGGACATTGAAAAACCATAATAGAACCCTTCACTTGGTATTACTAATCAATAATTGCGCAACTCTTTTTTTTTTTATCTTTGATCTTTTGAGTCATACATATTTAACATATAGATAAATCTAATTTAATATAATAAAATATTAAAACTATTAAGAGTTATCTAAACTCATCCATACTACATGTACTATGCATAAAATAAGCTATTATTAGCTAAAAAGGCCTATAAGGGCAGTAAATCCAAACTTTTACTGTGCTAACAATTTAGTCCAAATCTACATATATTAATATAGTAACTTAAGTTATATTCAAACCTATCAATAGTTCTCCATTAATGGCTCTAATATCCTTAATTCCATTAATGTCCTTAAACTTTTCATATTGCTCAATTTAGTCCAAAAACACAATTAATCTCAAATTATATGCAATTAACTCTAATTCCTTCATTAATAATTTACCTAACATTATTTTACATATATATATATATACACACACACACACACACACACACACACATAACCATTAATTTTATATTTTTTTGACCCAATTTATAATTATTAAAAATAAAAAAATTTAAAATCCTATTGAGACTCTAAATCTCATGAATCTGAACCATTACGACTACAACAATTAACATGATTTTCTAGTAACAATTGATATTCAAGCCTGCCAAGCCATCATTCAATTACCACCCATGATGACCAGAGTTCACCATTGGTGGTCACTAGAGCATCAACCATGATCATTTTGTAGATTTTTCTTCCGAGAATTCGTAGGAACAACCATGATCATTTTATAGATCTTTCTTCCGAGAATTCATAGGAACTAACATCATCATCATACAAGCTGCTATTTATTTAGAATAGACAAAAAATTTAACATTTGACCAAAACTTTGGTTAGTGATTCTATCACCGTTGTAGCCTTCTTTTCTATTGAATAAGTGCCAACGAAAAAGCTTTTGAAGAGATCTTCACATAAAAATTTGTCACTTAAACAAAACTCTGGTTGGAGAGTTGTGAGTAATTAGAATTTGTCTCTATTTACTCCTTTTTTTTTGTTACCATCCATTTTAGGCTAGAAGAGGGTTGACCAAGTTGGCTGGGTGCCACCTATCTGTGGCTTTCTCTCTCATGCACACTATGGTGCTACCTGGTGCAGCGTGAGAACCTGCACCTGCACTTTCCATATTTCATTTATTTTAGCTTTTGCCAAAACAAATGAAATGACTCTTTTTTTTTTTTTTCATTCTCACAACTGCTGCTATACAAACTCATAGTTTCATTTACTTTTGGTTAGCCACATATTGGCCAAACCATCTTTTTTAAATACAATTAATTAGTAGAATATTTTTTTTGCATTAAAATATAAAATATTAACATATACATTAAATAATGTCTTCAAATACATTAAAATATATTAAATCATTAAAATTCATAATCATATACATAAAATAGGTCACCAAAATTTCTTAAATTTGAATTTTGTACCTTACAAAATGCCCCTTACCCTCTTATTTAACATTTGTCTTCAAATTGTCATATTACTGTTACATAAGTCTTAATATATCTCTTAGCCTATTCTTATCATTTTTGGATCATAAATTCTCAAAGTCAACTCACATGTACTCCAAAAGATCTTTTAGAGTTAGGAAGGAATTGAAATCACTTAAAAATCATTTAAAATTCTCATGCATAATTGTAAAATCATTTAAGGCATTTATGAGTTTTAAATCTCATTTAAAACATTAAGATAACTTTTCATGATTATAAGAGGTCATTCTATAAGCATAATTAAAAAAATCCTTGTAGCTTCTTTAAAAACAATCCTTCCTTTCTTTAGTAGACTTATAGGACAAACATAAGTTAACTCTATCTATAACTTTATCTTTATACCTTAACTTACATCTCCATGCCTTTTAAATCATTTCTTATCCTTCCTATTCTCTTTTATCATTCATTTTCCATTTCATATACCATAATTCCTTAAAATGCTACCAAAATTTTGGCATAATGCTACTAAGATTTCAACATAGTCTCCTTTATATTTTAGACTAAACCTCCTGTCAAAATAACATAGCCCTTAAGGCATTAATCTTCAATCTACATAATCAATTGCTTGTTTAGGGCCCACACATCAATCATCATATCTATATCACCATATTCTTTCTTTCATATATCATAACATCATTTAATAATCATTAATCAATGCATTTAAAACCAAAATCTCATTAACATAAGCTAAACATACATACCATATAAACAAACATGTCATAACAATGTTTTAGTGTTAAAGTACTTTAAAACACAAAGTGTACTTGAATTATATGAATTCAAGTATAATCATTTCCATTAGTTTTACATACTTAGTATGCAAAGTTCCACATTATTAACAAGCATAACTCATCAACACCAAACGCAGAATTCTAACTTAAGGAAAATTAACAAGATGAGAAAGAATCTTGTATCTCTATAAGTCAAAGCTAGATATCCTTATATATCTTTCATCATTTCTCTCATCTCTCATCTTTCATCTCTCTCTATCTCTTTCTAAACTCAAAAGTCCGACCATATAAACCTCTGCTTTGATACCACTCTGTCACTATCCATATTTTAGACTGTGTTAGTATTAGAAAATGGGAATGCTTATGGCCTTAAAAACCTATAGCAAGACTAATTTAACTTTTGGGAAGACCCATCATGCCTTTCATTACATCGCTATGATACTAACAAATCTGGAACTTTCATTAATATCACCCTGAATTCTAAGGAATAAACTAATGAGAGTTAATCTCAAAACTTTTCTTAAAACATTATATTTCTTTTCTTTTATTTTTTCTTCTTTTTTTTTTCTTTTCATTTTCTTTCATGACATACATCATATATAAAATAAACTCCTATAAAACTGTCATTGGAATTAAGTTGATACTCATAACTTACATTATTCTAATATCATTACACATCAATAATCATTAACATATAGTCATTTTACATGTAATCTTATTACCTTTTATATATATATATATATATCATAATCATTAACATTTAACTCTTATACAAATATAAAATCATACTATATTTTTCATACTATACTTAACGGCGTTGCAAAGATAACTAAGAATATGAAATATATAATAATTATATATTATTTTATTATATATATAATCCTCATTAACATTTATACCTAAATGACTTAGGCAATTATGAGAAATAATAATGTAATGCCTTAACATAAACATAATACATAGTTTAATTCTTTATCCCCAACCATGAATCCATAACATCAAACCTATGCATAACCTGAAAGATATTTTGTATATATGGAGTGGCGAGTTTCTTATGGGAAACTCCATGAGAAATTCTATATGTCCATTATGCATGCTCATATGCCTTTACATGAATGCATCTCTAACTACATGGCATATCATTTACAAACATCTTTTACATAATGTAACATTACACATATGGATAGTTAAGTCCATGAAAATTCTTACTTAGTTTACTTATCTTTCTCGCATAGGAGAGTTGCCTCATTAGCTATGCACTCTCGAGGGAGTTGTCTTGTAGTCGTATCTTTTACTTATTTCAAAGGAGTTTCCTCCTTAGCCGTATTATGGATTGTTGGACTAGGTTGATTTAACCTAAGTCATGAACCTCTTTTGATCTTGACAATAAAGATTGATTAATTTTAATACCCTCATTAAGTGTTGTTTTGCATATTTTAAGTTGGATTTTCCATTGAAAGTTGGATGGATTTCAAAATCTCCAATAATACAAAGATCATCCAAATTCGCAATGAGTGTATTGTAAATTGTGATCGCGAATCAGTCACAAGGAAGGATGAAGCTAGGCTAGAGGAATTTATGGACAACTTCATTATTGCGACATACCATAATTGGCAAAGCTTTAGTCACAAAAGAATTCACGGTGTGTGTCACACGTGAGTCGCGATCACGACTTTCACAATGATAAAAGAGGAAACCAAAGCCATAATCATAGCTTGCCAAATGTCTCAGGTGTCTATTGATGATAAAAAATTACGATGGTAAAAGTTTGTTCACAACTGCAACTCAAGCAGTTGAAGATTTCTCTTCAAATAGAGGGATTTGTAGTCTCAGTCGCGCCTAAGGCAATGATATCATGCGACCGCGACTTTTGAGAGTGGTTAGAATACAACTGTAACATCCCTATTCATATTCATGCGCATTATCACATGAATATATTCATTGCATAAATGATATGAAATCCACATGAACATATGCATTGAATAAATAATCATTTAGACATGTGAATTGTAAAAGCACAACAATGACACTTGCACCGTTGCATTTGGGGACACTTAAACATATTTATAGTGTTTGTATAGTTGCATGACAAATTATTTTATGTTATATGCATGTTATAGTATCATAAATAAGGGTGTTTTAGAGCTTAATTAAAAGTATAAGGAGCATCTAGGAATTAGGAGATTGGATGGAAGTGCTTAAGGAGTGAAGAAGAGGGACTAAAAGCAAAACTTTTAACTTTCAACCAATAGGAAACTAGCACCCAATCTTTTTTTTTATTTAAAATAAGAATACAGACCATTAGGATTTGGTAAGAGAGGAGAAGGATGAAATACAATAGAAAGAGGAGAGAAAGAAATAAAGAAAGAAGGAAGAAGAAGAAGAAGAAGAAGGAGAGGGAGAAGAGTGAGCTACCTAGGATAGAATCATAAGGTTTTTTGATTCTGGGACAATAGGTAAGTTAATTTATCTTCTTCTCAACTGAAATTAACCTCTCATAACATGTTAATCATGCATGGTTAGGGAGAATTATGGAGTAATTAAGGTAGATCTTTTGGATGGAAGTTGTAATCCAAGAAAACAAGAGTTGATTCTGTTGGTTATGCTGTTAGAGCATAATTTTAAACTCATAATTTCATAACCATAGAAGAGGAATTAGGGAAAGTGAAAAATACAAAAGTTGTACCTTTATGTCTCATATAAATGCCTGTGAAACAATTTTTCTTGATTCAGTGTGTGTGAAGATATGGCTCCATCAGTAGGGCTGGGTCACATACGAACTGAGATGATCTTAGTCTTCTGTTTTCTTATATTTTGATGGCCTTATATTCTGATTTTGACAAAGTGAAAATATGAAATTTGTATGTTTTTATCCCCTCTAAATACTTGTAAATCAGTTTTGATTGATTTATTATGTGGGAAGAGTTATGGCTCATTGATTAAGACTAACTTTGTGCCTAGATGAAACCCTACCTTTCTTTTGATTTTGTTTTCCAAGAATTTGATGGCTATAGATTTAGAATTTGATGATGGTCCAAACTTAAAAGTTGTATATTTATGTCTGATCTACATACCTATGAAATATTTTTATCAAATCCAGCATGGTTGTTGTGATATTGTCTCTTCATCATGACTGTTTGTCAACATGTTACAAACCTACTTACCCTAAGATTGGTCCTTCATTTTGGTTACCTTATAGACTGAATTAGATAATGAGTAAAACATGAAAAATGTTCCTTTATATGTTTTGTGACTGATGTCAGATTACTATTGCAATTAGATTTGTACAATTTGAGATACACTTAAGAGAGTAAGACCTACTCAGACTGAGAGGACACTACAACAGGGAAAAATTTAAAAATTCACCACATTTTCTGTGTGTCTGATATTGGTATGAAATTTGAATATGTTGTCTCATTATGTGTCTAGTTTGTTTCAAAAAAAAAGAATCAAGTCATTTGGATAAGTATATCTAGAGTTAATTCTGTGAGAGTGTAGAGAACTCAGGCTGCCATATAAGGAATATATGCATAAACACTATGTCCACTTGCATGGATCATGCCATAATTGCATACCAAGCATTCATAATCATTTTGAAATACTTATAACCATGTATGTATCAAATGTTAGGATCTCAAAACTTTAAGGGAGCCCTAGAGAGAGAACTAATCCTACCATAAAGGTTGGTCATATCAAAAGGTGAGTAAAAACCATAATTGGATTCAATGTGTGTGTATGATAATTTTATAATATGATTATGTTCTATTACATGTATATGTGATTGAATTATTACATTTTACATGTGAATAGAAGTCAAATGAGAATCATATGCTTTTGATTATTACTTGGTATAACACTTGTGAATGAGCACTTGCACATGGAACTAAAAGGATGTCATGATTGGCTTGTCAAACACTTGCAAATCACATGAAAGATGGACTAATAGGTCCTATTGGCACATGTTATTGATCAAATGAATCACTTGTTATATGTTGGCCAGTAAAATCAAATATCACTTGAATCACATGAATACCCGAGAGCAGTGTTTGCCTTGCAAGATCATGACAAAAATCAATCTATTGCATTTACACTTGCATAGTCAATGGTTATACTTGTAATGCATCCTGATGATAATTGATTATTGGATGTGACCTACAAATCTGATTATTATTTTTATTCATTGAGTCGCAACTCACCAAATCACAATTATATTTTTCAGATATCGAAGCATAAGATTTGGACATCTTGGTGCATAAAGTTTTGCATAGAGACATATAGACCACAGGTCGTCAACTGATTTCCAACTCTCTCTCCTTGTGTCATGTACATACATCTCGATAGGAACCAATTTATGGCCGTTAGTCTTGACATTATTTAACATATATGTACATTAAATACATGTTAGATTGTGAGTGTATGATGGATAAACCTTTATACATATATATTTTCGGACATTAATGCTATGAGTTTTATAAATGAAAATGGTCATTACAGTGTGGTATTAGAGCAGGGATAGGTTCCATAGGGACATGCATATGAACATGACATGACTGTTGCACTATTTATATTATCATGTGACATAGTCTTATTTGTCTATAAGACAATAGTAGAAGCCAGTCATGGTATCACCCATGGCTCACCAAGGAGAGAGGAGTTAGTTGATTTGCATTCCATAAAAGCATTACGTCCAACATTAAGAGATCAACCTGCTGATAGAGTTAGATCTCCTACACATTCTTATGCACAACACATATCTCATAGTCAACCAAAACATAGAATTGGTGAACCAACAATGCAGGGTCCAAAAATTCAGAGAGAGAGAGAAGGTATGATAAATTAAGAAAACAAGGTGTAGTTGACTTTAGTGGTACCACAGATCCATCAGTGGTAGAGACATGGCTAAAAAGAACACAAAGAGTTTTGAATTTGATGAAATGCACATCGGAAGAAAAGTTTGATTATGCAGTACCACTATTATAGGGGGATGCATATGATTGGTGGGAAACCATTATGTGGAGTGATGTCCAACCTCCAGTACTTACATGGGATCACTTTCTTCATGAGTTCAATAACAATTACATGCCAGAAGTATATAAAGATGATAAAAGAAGAGAGTTTTTGAACCTACAGCAGGGCAAATGACTATAGCTGAATATGAGGTGAAATTCAATCAATTATCTCATTATGCATCATTTATGGTAACCACTGATAAAGACAAATGTCAAAAATTTGAAGAGGGACTGAGATATGAGATTAGAAGTAAGATCACAATTGCAGATCCTGAAAGTTATACCAAACTAAAAGTTGCTGCAATCAGGGCAGAAAGACTAGAAAAAGAAAGGATGGAACAACGGGGAAAAAGAGGGCCTATTGAGTTTATGGGGGATTTTAACAAAAAGAAAGGTAAACATAGGGATGATATGCCATCACAGTCCAGTGCTAGGGGTGGTTACTCTAGCTATAAAGGTAGAGGATTAGGACTGTCCTCTTATGGAGGCAGAGGTCAAGGTCCAGTTATGCAACAACGACCCTAATGTGTACATTATGGCAAGCAACATGTGGGTGAATGTAGAAAATTGACTGGGGGATGCTACTTTTTTGGGTCTTTTGATCATATGCTTAGAGATTGTCCTGAAAAATCTAGAATGTCAGAAAGAGGTAGAGGTAGAGGCAGAGCTACATCAGAGCCCATAATTGAAGTTTTAAAGGCAAGTGGAGTTGGAGTATCATTTGGTAGAGGTAGAGGCAGAGGTAGAATAACCACAACTGGCCAAGGTGTGAGCAGATTAGAAAGTCAGAATTCTAGACCCCTAACACAAGCCAGAGTATTTGCCATAACTAGGTAAGAAGCTGTTGCTGCTCTAGAAGTAATCACTGACAAACTTTTCTCCATGATTTAGAAGTCGATGCATTAATTGATCCTGGCTCCACACATTCATTCATTTCATTGAACATGACATCATAATTATGTAGTAAGCATCAACCTTTAGGTTTTGATCTATGTGTTAGTACTCCTTTAAGAGAAGTGATGATTATGGATAAGGTATGTCGTGATTGTGTGATTCACATTGATGATGTTGAGTTGAATGCTGATCTAGTACTATTGCCACTACATGAATTTGATGTGATACTGGGTATGGACTAGTTTTCTAAATATCATGCAATAGTGAATTGTTTTACTAAAAAGGTTGTTCTGGAATCTTTGAATCATACAAGGGTTGTGTTTCAAGGGGAAAGACAAATTGTACCTGCATGTTTAGTTTCTGCTATCAAGGCTTTTCGCATGCTTAAAAGTGGTTGCGAGGCTTATTTGGCACATGTGGTAAACACAAGGTTAACAAATGAATTACTAGAGAATATTTTCGTGGTGAATGAGTTTTCAGATGTGTTCCCAACTAACTTGCCTGGTTTGCCACTTGAAAGGGAGATAGAATTCACAATTGAGTTAGTCCCTGGAACTGCACCGATATCCATTCCACCTTATAGGATGGCTCCAACTGAGTTAAGAGAATTAAAGACCCAATTGCAGAAATTACTTGAAAAGGGATTCATCAGACCTAGTGTGTCACCATGGGGTGCTCCAGTATTATTTGTTAAAAGACAATGAGGTTGTGTATTGATTACAGGCAATTAAATCGAGTTATTGTGAAGAATGAGTATCCTTTGCCAATGATAGATGATCTGTTTGACCAGTTACAAGGAGCACAAATGTTTTCTAAAATTGACCTAAAATTATGATATTATCAGCTTAAAATTTTAAATTTAGATGTACCGAAGACAGCTTTTCGAACCAAGTATGGGCATTATGAATTTTTGGTGATGTCATTTGGTTTGACTAATGCACCAGTAGTGTTCATGGATCTTATGAATAAAGTGTTCCGGCCTTACTTAGACAAATTTGTAATTGTATTCATTGATGGCATACTAGTGTATTCAAGGAGCAAAGAGGAGCATGAATAACATTTATGGATTATGTTGCAAATTTTAAGAGAGAAGCGACTATTTGCTAAATTAAACAAGTGCGAGTTCTGGATTGACCATGTGGTATTTTTAGGACATATAGTTTCTAAAAAGGGCATAGAGGTGGATCCAAATAAAATTGAAGCAATAGTAAAATGGGAAACCCCAAAGAATATTGCATAAATCCAAAGTTTCCTAGGACTAGCTGGGTATTATCGTCAATTTATTAAGGGATTTTCACTGATAACTACTCCTTTGACTAAATTACTTTGAAAAAATGTACCATTTCAGTGGTCTAAAGCCTATCAGGAGAGTTTTGATGAATTAAAAGATATATTGGCATCTACTCCATTATTAGCCATTCCTACTAGTAATGGAGGATTTGTAGTGTACAGTGATGCCTCTCATCAAGGTTTGGGATATGTTTTAATGCAGCATGGAAAGGTAATTGCATATGCATCTAGACAACTAAAACCTTATGAGTTATCTTACCCAGTACATGACCTAGAACTTGTTGTTGTTGTGTTTGCTTTTAAAATATGGAGACACTACTTATATGGAGAAACTTTTCAGATATTTATAGATCACAAGAGCTTGAAGTGTTTGATGAGCTAAAAAGAATTAAACATGAGACAAAGGCGGTGGTTAGAACTGCTAAAGGATTATGATTGTACCATTGAGTATCACCTAGGAAAGGCAAATGTGGTTGCTAATGCTTTGAGCAGGAAATCAAGAAGCGGTGTAGCTCATTTACAGGTGTTTCATTATCTTATTTAGTTCAATTATGAGCTATGAATATGAAGCTAAACATACAAAAGAATGGGGTGTTGATTGCCACATTTCAAGTGAGACCAGTGTTGCATGATCGAATTAAAGAAGCACAAGGCAAGGATCCAGAGTTACATCGAATGATTGAAATGGTAAAACAGGGGAGACATGGTGATTTTCATATTCAAAATGATGCCTTGATGTTGGGTTATCATATTTGTGTGCCTAATGTTGACAACTTGCAAAAATAAATCCTAGAAGAAGCACATGATGCTCCATATGCCATGCATCCAGGAATGACGAAAATGTATAATACCCTGCAATCTCATTTTTGGTGGCCTAAAATGAAGAAAGATGTAGCAGCCTATGTTTCAACATGTTTGACTTGTCAGTAGATCAAAACAAAACATCAAGCACCAGCTGAAAAATTGAAACCATTGATGATTCCAGTATGGAAATGGGAGAGGATAACCATAGACTTTGTGTATGGGTTACTGAGGACATTGAAGAAGAATGATGTTATATGCGTGATCATTGATAGACTAACTAAGTCAGCTCACTTTTTGCCTATTCGGTGGGGTAGTTCACTTAAGCACTTAGCCGAGATATATGTCGATGAAATTGTTAGATTACATGGCATTTTAGTGTCCATTGTATTAGATAGAGATCCAAGATTTACATCTCAATTTTGGGTCAATTTGTAATAGGGTTTGGGTACCAAGTTGAGTTTTAGTACTACTTTTCATCCTCAGACTGATGGGAATCAGAAAGAACAATTCATACACTTGAAGACATGTTTCGAGCTTGTGTGATAGAGTTCAAAGGTGTATAGGATGAATATAAAGCCTTGATTGAATTTGATTATAATAACCATTATCATAGCAGTATACAAATGACACCATATGAAGCACTATATGGAAGAAACTGTTAAAGTCCAATCTATTGGGATGAAGAAGGGATGCATATTTTAGAAGGGCCAGAACTAGTGCAAGACACTATAAACAACGTGAAAGTAATTAAGAGCAAAGTTAAAGCAGCACAAGATAGGTAAAAGAGCTATGTAGACCAATACAGAAGAGAAATGGAATATAAGGTACGAGACAAAGTGTTCCTTCAAGTTTCACCATGGAAAGGAATAATTCGATTTGGGAAGAAGGGGAAACTGAGTCCTCGATACATAGGACCATATGAGATTTTAGAAAGAATCAGTCTATTGGCTTACAGGCTAGTACTACCACCAGAGATGGCTCAGATTCATGATGTATTCCATGTGAGTATGCTAAGGAAGTATCGGTCTAATCCTACACATATACTTAGGGATCCAATGATAACAATTGCAGATGATGTAAGTTACATTGAAGAACTAGTGGAAATCATCGGTTATAAGACAAAACAGTTACAAAATCAAGAAATCCCTTTAGTTAAGGTGATATGTCTATAGGGCATTAACAAAGGGTAGTCATGGTAGTACCCATGACTCACCAAGGAGAGGGGAGTTAGCCAATTTGCATTCCATAAAAGCATTATACCAACCATTAAGTGATCAACCTACTGACAAAGTTAGATCTATTACATATTATCATGCACAACACATATCTCATAGGCAACCATAATATAGAACTGGTGAACCAATAGTGCAAGGTCCAAAAAACTAAAGAGAAAGAAGGTATGACAAATTAAGAAAATGAGGTACAGTTGACTTTAGTAGTACCACATATCCAGTAGTGCCAGAGACATGGATAAAAAGAAAAAAAAGAGTATTGAATTTGAAGAAATGCATACCAAAAGAAAATTTTGATTATGTAGTGCTACTATTACAGGGGGATGCATATGATTGGTGGGAAACCATTCCGGATAGTGATGTCCAACCCCCAGTGCTTACATGTGATGATTTTCTCCAAGAGGTCAACAATAATTACATGCCAGAAGTGTATAAAGTTGACAAAAGAAGGGAATTTCTGAATCTGAAATAGGGAAAGTTGATTGTAGCTGATTATGAGTAAAATTTAATCAATTATCTCATTATGCATCCTTCATGGTGGCCACTAAAAAGATAAATATTTTAAAGAGGGACTGAGATTTGAGATCAGAAGTAATATCACAGCTATAGATCTTAAAAGTTATATCAAACTAAAAGCTACTGTAATTAGGGTGGAAAGATTATAAAAAGAAAAGATAAAGCAATAAGTAAAAAGGGGACTTATTAAGTTTGTAGGAGATTTTAACAAAAAGAAAGGTAATTGTAGAGATTATATGCCATCACAATCTAGTGTTAAGGGTGGTTACTCTAGCTATAGAGGTAGGAGATTAAGAGTTTCATCTTATGCAAGTAGAGGTCAAGCCCAAGTTATACAACAATGAACTTCATGTGTACATTGTGTATGAAGCATATGCGTGATTGTAAGAAACTGGCTAGTGGGTATTATTTTTGTAGGTCTTTTGATCATATGCTTAGAGATTGTCCTAAAAGATCTAGAATCTCAGAGACATGCAGAGACAAAGGTAAAGCTACATTAGAGTCCACAGTTAGAGTTTCAAACGTGAGTGGAGCTAGAGTATCATTTGGCAGGGGTAAAGGAAGAATAACTACAGCTAGTCAAGATATGAGCATATCAAAAGGTCAAGGTTCTAGACCCCTAACATAGGTTAGAGTATTTTCCATGACTATGGAAGAAGCTGTTGCTACTTTAAAAGTTATCATTGGCAAACTTTTTCTCCATGATTTAGAAGTTGATGCATTATTTGATCCTAGCACCACACATTCATTCAATTCATTGAACATGGCATCATAATTGTGTTGTAAGCATCAACCTTTAGATTTTAACCTATGAGTTAGCCCTCCTTTTAGAGATGTGATGATTATGGATAAGGTATGTTATGATTATGTGATTCACATTAATGACATTGAGTTGAATGTTGATCTAGTATTATTGCCACTCCATGAGTTTGATGTGATACTGGGTATGGGCTGGTTGTCCAAATATCATGCAATAGTAAATTGTTTTACTAAGTAAGTTGTTTTAGAATCTCCAAATCAGACAAAGGTTGTGTTTCAAGGGGAAAGGCAAATTGTACCTGTATATTTAGTTTCTATTATGAAGGCTTTTCGCATGATTAAAGGTGGTTGTGAGGCTTATTTGGCACATGTGGTAGACACAAGGTACACAACTGAATTATTTGAGAATATTCCAAATGTAAATATGTTTCTAGATGTATTTCGAGTTAACTTACATAGTTTGCAACTAACTTGGAGATAAAATTCATAATTGAGTTAGTCCTAGGAACAACATCGATATCCTTTCCACCTTATAGGATGACTCTAGTTAAGTTGAGAGAATTTTAAGCCCAATTGCAGGAACTACTTGAAAAGGGATTCATTAGACCAAGTGTGTCACCTTAGGGTACTCTAGTATTATTTTTTTAAGAAAAAGATAAGACAATGAAGCAGTGTATTGATTATATGCAGTTGAATTGGGTTACTGTAAAGAACAAATATCCTTTACCAAGGATAAATGATATATTTGACTTGCTACAAAGAGCACGAGTGTTGTTTAAAATTAACCTAAAATCAATATATTATCAACTTAAAATTTCAAACCCAGATGTATCAAAGGCTACTTTTCAAGCAAGGTATTGGCATTACGAAATTTTGGTGATGCCATTTGGTTTGACCAATGCACCAGCTATGTTTATGGCTCTTATGAACAAAGTGTTTGAACCTTACTTAGACAATTTTTTAATTGTGTTCGTTGATGACATACTGGTGTATTCAAGGAGCAATGAGGAGCATGAACAACATTTGAGGATTATGTTGCAAATTTTGAAAAAAAAAAACTATTTGCTAAATTAAGCAAATGTGAGTTCTAGATTGACCATGTAGTATTTTTAGGACATGTAGTTTCTAAAAAGGGCATAAAGGTGGATCCAAACAAAATTAAAATTTTTTAAGACTAGCTTGGTATTATAATTGACTTGTTGAGGGCTTTTCATTTATAACTACTCCATTGACTAAGTTATTTAAAAAAAATACAACATTTCAGTGGTATAAAATATGTCAGGAGAGTTTTAATGAATTAAAAAATAGATTAACATTTACTCTAGTGTTAGCCATTTTTACAGAAAATGAAGGATTTGTAGTTTATAATAATGCCTCTCATCAAGGTTTAGGATGTGTTTTAATGTTGCATGGTAAGGTAATTGCATATGCATCTAGACAAGTGAAGCCTTATGAATTATCTTACCAAGTGCATGACCTAGAACTTGTTGTCATTATGTTTGCTTTGAAAATATAGAGATATTACTTATATGGAGAAACTTTTCAGATATTTATAGATCACAAAAACTTTTCAGATATTTACTTGCAACATTTGATAAGCCAAAAAGAATTAAACATGAGATAAAAGCGGTGGTTAGAACTACTAAAAGATTATGATTGCACCATTGAGTACCGCCCAAGGAAGGCAAATGTGGTTGTGGATGCTTTGAGTAGGAAATCAAGAAGTAGTGCAGCTCATTTACAGGTATTTCCACTATCTTATTTAGTTCAGTTATGAGCTATGAATATGGAATTAAACATAAAAAATAATAGCTTATTGATTTCTACTTTTCAAGCGAGACTAATGTTGCATGATCGAATTAAAGAAGCACAGGGCAAAGGTCCAAAGTTACATAGAATGATTGAAATGGTAAAATAGGGGAGACATGGTGATTTTGATATTTAAAATGATACCTTGATGTTGGTTTCTCATATTTGTGTACCTAATGTTGATAACTTGCAAAGAAAAATCTTTAAAAAAGCACATAATGTTCCATATGCCATGCAACCAGGAATGATGAAAATGTATAATACCTTGTGATCTCATTTTTGGTGGCCTAAAATGAAGAAAGATGTAGTAGCGTATGTTTCAATAAGTTTGACTTGTAAAAAAATCAAAATAGAACATCAAGCACTAACTTAAAAATTGAAACCATTGATGATTTCAGTTTATAAATGGGAAAGAATAACCATGGACTTTATATATGGGTTACCGAGAAATTTAAAGAAGAATAATTATATGGGTGATCATTAATAAACTAAGTCAGATCACTTTTTGCCTATTTGAGGGGTAGTTCATTTAAGTACTTAGCCAAAAAATATGTAGATAAAATTGTCAGATTACATTGGTTCCAGTGTCCATTGTAATAGATAAAAATCCATAATTTACATCTTGATTTTAGGTTAGGTTGTAACAGGCTTTGGGTACTAAGTTGAGTTTCAATACTGGTCTTCATCATCAAACAGATGGGTAATTATAAGGACAATTCAGACACTTGAAGACATGTTTCAAGCTTTTGTGATAGAGTTCAAAAGTGTATGGTATGAATATATTACCTTGGTTGAATTTGCTTATAATAATTATTATAATAGTAGTACACAGATGGCACCATATGAAGCACTATATGGAAGAAAATGTCGAAGTCCTATCTATTGGGATGAAAAAGGGATACGTGTTTTAAAAGGGCTAGAATAAGTGCAAGACACTGTGGACAAGGTGAAAGTAATAAAAAGAAAACTTAAAGCCAAACAAGACAGGCAAAAAAGCTATGCAGACCAACATAAAAGATAAATGGAATATGAGGTGTGAGACAAAGTGTTCCTTCGAGTTTCACCATGGAAAAGAATAATTTGATTTAGTAAGAAGGGAAAATTGAGTCCTCAATACATATGACCATATGAGATCCTAGAAAGAATCGGTCCATTAGCTTACAGGCCAACATTACCATGAGAGATGGCTCAAATTCATGATGTATTTCATGTGAATATGCTCATAAAGTATCGATTTGATCCTACACATATACTTAGAGATCCAGCTATAACAATTACAGATGATGTAAGTTATGTTGAAGAACTAGTGAAAATCATTGGTTATAAGTCAAAATAATTACAAAATCAAGAAATCCCTTTAGTTAAGGTGTTATGGAGAAACCACTAGTAAGAAAAGGCTAAATAGGAAATTAAAGAGAACATGAAACAACAATATCCATATTTGTTTAAAGGTATTGAATTTTAGGGACGAAATTCTTTATAAGAATGGAAGAAATGTAACATCCCTATCCTCATTCATTGGTATTCTCACGTAAACATATTCATTCCATAAATGATTTATAATCCCACATGAACATATGCATTGAATAAATGATCATTTAGATATATGAATTGGAAAAGCTTAATGATGACACTTGCACCATTGTATTTGGGACACTTGAACATACATATATTGTTTGTATAGTTGCATGGCAATTATCTTATATTGTGTACATGTTATAGCATCATAAATAATGGTGTTTTAGAGCGTATTTAAAAGTATAAGGAGCATATGGAGATTAGGAAATGGATGAAAGAGATGAAGGAGTGAAGAAGAGGGACTAAAAGAGGAAAAATGAACTTCCAACCAATGGAAATGAGATACCATGATTTTGTCTTATTAGAATAGGTTTACAAATTGAATTTTTCATCCTTTAAGAGCATATTGGAAAGGATAAATGTGAGGGGTAGTGGAAGAAAGAGAGAGAAAAGGAAGAGAAAAAAAAAGGAAGAAGAAGAAGAAGAAGAAGGAGAGGGAGAAACATGAGCTGCTTAGGAAGGAACCCTAAACTTTTATAGTTTTGGGAAAAAAGGTAAGTGATTTTATTGTCTTCCCACATGAAATTCCTCCCTCATGACATATTAAACATACATGATTAAGAGGAATTATGGAGTAATTTGAGGTAGAGCTTATGTATGAAAGTTTTAGCTTTATGCCCCATCTAAAAGCATATAAAAAATAGTTTTGCTTAATTTCATGTTTGTGAAGAGTTATGGCTCCTTCATTAAGGCTGGTTCACAACCAAACAAAATCTCTTCAGTCTAGTTGTTTTCATAAATTTGAATGACCTTATGTGCTAATTTAGACAAAGTGAAAAGTATGAAATTTGTAGAGCTATATCCCTTCTAATTTCTTGTAAAACACTTTTGCTTAATTTGTTGTGGAAAGAAATATACGTCTTTAATTGTGACTGACCTTGAACCTAATGAAACTTGTTTCATCTTTTAGTTATGCTTTTTAAGAATTTGATGGCCATAGAATGAGAATTTGGTGATGTGATAAACTTAAAAGTTATATATTCATGTCTAATATACAAGCTGGTAAAATAATTTTGCCAAATATATCATGGTTGATGAGATATTGGTTCTTTATTTTGACTAATTCTCAATGTGTTGAAAACTTGCTCACTGTGAGATTGACAATTTATGTTGGTGACCTTATAGACTGAATTTGACAATGTGTAAAATATAATAAATGGTCCTATATGTGATATGTATTTATTAGTAAATAATTTTTACAATTAGATTTATACAATTTTAGATATACCCATGATTGTAAGATCTACTCAAACTGAGATGATATTGAAATAGGGCATAATTAAAAAACTCACCACATTTTCTATATGTCCAATATTATCTTAAAATTTGACTATGTCATATCGTTATGTGTCTAATTTATTTGAGAAAAAGAATCAAGTCATTTGGGTAAGTGTATCTAGAGTTACTATTGTGAGAGTACAACAAGGTTAAGCTAAACCATAAGAATAATATGTTTAAATACTATTTCCATTTGCATGAAACATGACCGTAGTTGCATATCATGCATGTAAACTCATTTTGAAATTTTATAATGATACATGTATCAAATGTTAGGATCCCAACACTTTAAGGAAGCCCAAGGAAGAGATCCAAACCTACCATAAAGTTGGTCACATCAAAAGGGGAGTAAAAGTGATAATTAGATTCTAATGTGCATGTGTGATGATCTTATGATATGGTTATGCTCTATTTCACGTATATGTGATTGAATTATGACATTTTTCATATGAATACAAGTCAATTGAGAGGTATATGATCTTAATGATTACTTGGTATACCATTATGATTGAACACTTGCATATGGAACTAAAAGGATTTTGTGATCGGCTTGTCAAAACACTTGCAAATCACTCAAAAAAAAGGGACCAATATGTCCTATTGGCATATGTTATTGATCAAATGATTCACTTGTTATATGTTAGCCAACAAAATCAAATGTCACTTGAATCACATGAATTCCCGAGAGTAGTATTTGCCTTGCAAGGTCACAACAAAATTAATTTATTGCATTTACAGTTACATAGTCAATTCTTATACGTGTAATGTATCTTGATGATATTTGATTGTTGGTTGTGCATAAGAATCTAATTATTATTTTTATTCATTGAGTCACGACTCACCAAATCTTAATTATATTTTTCAAATACTGAAGCATAAGATTTAGATACTTTGGAGCACAAAGTTTTGCATATAGACACATGATGCTCAAGTCATCAGCTAAATTTCAACTCTCTCTCTCTCTCTTTCTGTCATGTACATATACTTAGATAAAAATCAATTTGTGGTCACTAGCCTTGAACATTAGTTAACATATATATATATATATATATATATATATATATATA
>CATIWR010085855.1:0-23873 GCA_949677035.1 Omphalea diandra | reverse complement strand
AACTTATAAAAAATTAATTGTTCACATTTTTTGTGAATAAAAATAAAATATAATTTTTGAATAATAATAATAAATTTATATTTTAATATTAAATATTTGATAAATGAAAAAATAAAAGAAAATTATATTTGTATGTATAAGGGTATTTTTGTCAATTTTTAAGTTAACCTTCCATTCCATTCCAGTACAAACAAACAAAATTACTTTCAAACCATTCCATTCCATTCCTATCATCCCAAACATAAATATAATTTAACACTCTCTTTCCAAACCAAATCAATCCATTCCATTCCATTAATAACCCTTCCAATCCATTACAAACACCCCATCCAAACAGGGTGTAAAGTAACCAATTTACCAAAATGCTATCATTCCATTTAAAATACCTAGAGAACGCTTTAAGTTTCCTTATTCAAATCAGACCACTAAAATGCCTTTTAATGATAAAATTTTCCCCTTTGAGGCCTTATCAATTCTTCCAAAAGGAAATATCTCCTCCTAAAAATGGAAAAATCCAAAGACCACTTTCTACAACATTTTGGCCTAGGCCTATTACTTGCAGATGATAACCAACTTTTAAGATAACTAGAAGAGCTATGAAGATATGGATTCAGTTTACTAATAGTAGAAGGCCTTGAATCACCCAGGAGGCATTCTTGAGCTAGAGTCATCAATCAGAAAGATTGATGCACCACAGACAAATGTAAGAGCACTAATGACTGTGAAAGGCTAGTTATCTAATACAAAAATGCTTGGTACCTGCTAGAGAGCTGCTAAAACTACCTTAGTATCTATTAGAAAGTTGTTAAAACACTCAATACTTGCTAGAGGGTTGCAAAGGAAATCAACCCCAGTACTTCTTAGAGGGCTACTAGAAGGCGAAATTCAACCTTGGTATTTGTTAGTGGGCTGCTAATACTTGCTAAAGGGCTATGAAGGAGATCAACCTTAGTACTTGCCAAAAGGGCTGCTGGAAGGCAAAATTCAAACTTGGTAGTTACTAGAGGGTTGCCAAGAAGCTTAGTACTTGCTATAGGGTTACTAAGGAGATCAACCTACAATACTTTTTATAGGGCTGCTGGGAGGCAAAGCTTAACCTTGGTACTTACCAGAGGGCTGCCATGAAGCTTAGTATTTACTTGAGTGGCTAAGAAGTTTGTATCCTTTGTATGGTATTCAAGTTTATAGTTAATGCATTATCGTGTCTTATCCAATAATTATGTTTTTCAAGCCCCATTAAGTAAGGGACAAACTATAAGCAATAGATTTTAGGCCTCAGGATGTAAAGCCCTATGATGAAATCACCAAACTAAATCCTATAATGTAAAAGAGAATTGCATAAATGAAGAGATGAAAGACACTAGGAAACCTTAGAGAAGTCCAAAACTAAGCCTAAGATTAAGTCCAAGAACCAAACCTAAACCTTTCTCAAGGTTGCCAGCAAAGCTTGATGATTTGTACAACCCATCAAGCAAGTTTGTACAACCCTCAATTCAAGGTTGTACAGCTTACCCCCAAGGTTGCACAACCTTCCTAAAACCTAAATTAGGGAACATTCTAGAATTGGTCTCCCCCTTTACACCCTAGGGTTGTACAACCCTACTAGTAGGATGTACAACTTTTTCATAGTTGTACAACCCATATGCAAACCTTAATTCTAATATATTCATGTCCTTCTATGTGAGAGGATGCATCCATGGTGCACTATAACTATTTTTAGCATTATGCACCCACCCAACACCTATAAATACCCCTTATTTGAAGAGAAGGGAGAGGCTTGGAAACTCTAAGGTTACTCTACATAAATCACTTCTCAAAGAACCCCAAACATAGAAAAAACCAAACCCTAACCTCACCTTACTCTTTCTAAGGTAGAATTAGGCCTTTATCTTCATATTATACATTTCCTTAAGCATTTTTAGAGGATATTAAACTTGTTACATGCTTTTGAGGGCACAAATATCACTAGGACATACCCAGGACTCCCTTTCCCCTTTTTCATCTCTCCTATCTTTTCTCGTTTTCTATTTTCAAAACCTAAAAAATGAAGGCTATAAAACCTTATTGGTAGGTTGTACAACCATCTTCTTGGGTTGTACAACCTTTATCCATGGCTATATAACCAAGGTTCCTTACAATACAACAAAACATCTTTTTCCTCTTTCTCTTGAATTTCATACTTTTAGGGGTATCTTTTAGGATGTTTGGTGACTCAAGTGGCAAAATAAAGTGAGGTCTAATAACTTAGGACCTCTATTCACTTTAAAAATGTAGTTTTGTTGGTTTTCTAAATGACTTTCATTATTTTTTTCTTCTTAAAATGCTTTTATGTCTTTTTATTCCTTTGCTCTTAAAGTTATGTCTTTTTTGTTCTATTTGACACATTAAGGCAATGAGCAAGTGAGAAACTTAAGTTTCCTTTGACCTTGGTAGTCCTATTTGTGCAAGACTTCATATGTAGTCATGTGAATAATATTTTTAATTCTTTGATTCCTTAGTTCGATGTTGGCATTCTAACTTCTATAATGTTAGGTTCTGCCCTAAATGTTCCAGCTCTTTATGAGCAAAATAAAGGAGGGTTCAATTGCCTTTGGACTTCATTTAGGTGAATATTTGCTTCAAAGCTATCTAATACCCTCTAAATGCTTAGCATTATGTGTGTGTGTGTCCATTCTTCTATCTATGATTCATGCATATGTACATGTGTATTACAAGTTATATATTTTGGTTTATAATGGAAAAATGTGATGACCATGGACTTAGTCACATGTTAGGTACCTTGACTATAGAGTTATGGTATGGTGACCACCTTAAATCTTGTTTTCCTTTCTTTACTCACTTTGTATTCTCTTTACATTATTATTTTTAGTTTGACTCATTACTAACTTGTTTCTTCTTTTAGGTGTAGGTGGTTACTTGGGATTAGACCATGAACTTGGTATTAACCATTTTGCCATATGGATTATGTGATTATGCATGGTTACATTTTATGTAGATGGATGATAATGCATGTGAAAAGCTTATGCCATGTCACATGACCCCCCCTCCCTATTATGGATGATTATATGTGTGGATGGATGATAATGCATGTAAAGACCCTACAACATGATGCATAATCCTTCTCCCTTTTTGAGTTGAAGACTTGGTATGTTGAATTAAATCTCATTTAGATACTTAAGGATGATAATTGGACCAATCAATAACTTGGTTAAAATATTAAAAGTGTACCAAAGATTCTCAAAGGTCGGATCCTAATATTTGAGCAGTTTGAGGTGCCTAACCTCTTCTTCAAGCCTTACGTAATTTTTAAACTAGATCTTTGATAGGCTGAAGATGAAATGGTTCTCCTAATTGACTTAGGTTAGGTTTAAATTTTACCTTCCCTGGATTCTTATCCAGACCAAAGTCGAGTGGTAATTCTGCATTCGCTAGAGGTAGTACCAACATATTATCCCACTTTTGGTCCCCTGATGACCACCATTTTGGACTAAGGGTTTTGAAATTAAGGAAGGTCTAAAAGGACCTCTCGTTGGTCTAATCTTATACCATGATTAGGGGTTATTTCCAATGTATGACACCTGTCCTTTTAGTCCCCTAATGCTAAATAAAAGGATGGAATCATAAGAAAGATTTCATTAGTTCGAGCGAAACCCAACGTGCTCACATGCTTACTCTCAAACCTTATCCCAAAGGGTATTTAAAGCTCATACCAAACTTCTTACAATTCATTAACAAATAGTAATTAAGAGAGAAAAGGTTAAGAAATAAATTTGCAGGAATTTGACCTTAGTAAATGCTATTCTTTATCATTTATGTCCATTTGGTAGAGTATTTATAGGTTATACCCACCAAAGAGATGTTAGAGATAAAACTATTTCATAATCTCCAAAGTTGGTGGCAAAATCTAACATTTATTGCTTATCAAACAAAGGTTGTGGTCAAGAAAAGCATATTGTGGTCACGACTTAACTTTTACCCTTAATTTTGCTTGGTTATGATCAAGATCATCAATTTGTGTATAACGATTAGTACACATGGTAGCATATAATTGACTCTTCTAAAAAACTATTCATTAACACCCTCTGTTATGGCTCAATCTTCTCAAACATGAATTGGTAGTTGCGTTCATGACTTGTGTCATATTGGAAAAGTGGTAATGGCATTGGATTGAGAACGGGCCTGAGAACTTTGAGATTTGAGTTGAAGAAGGATCGCAATCTTTACAACATTGCAGTGGTCGTGACACTTAAACATTTCAAACTACTCCTTAACATATGGCATTCTTTTATTGGATAGTTGGAGTACATCAATGGAGTTTTGAGTTTTGCGGTCGACACACCTACCTAGGCGTCCACCACAAAATCAACTATCCAAATTCACTCTTAGTTTTGTTATGGTAGTGGTTGCAATATAGGATCCACTTTGGACTTTCTTCTCCATTTGAATTTCAATGATATTATAACTTTATTTCTATCATCACAACACTTAAAAAAGATGATTAGTGTCTTTCAATCTATGTTGTAAAGATCAAAAAAGAGTTTTGACATAGATTTTGACCAACCTAGTTCAATAATCTCTTCCTTTTTTATTTTGACAACCTATATTGAATATGCAAAGGATAAAAGATGTATAACTATACTCTTGAGTGTGTGAAAGATTTTAAATTTTGTTAAGAAGATAAAAGTCCCTTGATTCATCAAAGTAGTTAAAGATTCTATGGCAAAGAAAATGTAAAGTAAAATGCCTTTACAATGTTGAAATGATTAACAAATTGAAATGGTTGAAATGCTCTTCCTCTATTTATACTCCCCCTTAACTAAGTTAGTGATTATCTTATCGCATGTAATCTCTCCATCTTTGTTAAAATCAAAAAGAGAGGGAAGTTAAGAGGAGAAAAAGGGAAAGGAAAGGGCATAGATTCAATTACAATGATAGTGATAATGATAATTTTAATGATATGATGACGATCAGTTTAGAATTAGAGTAATATAATTAGATGTTTTACTAAAAAAAGTAATATCAACACATTAAAAAAATAATAATCCTCAAACTAAAGCAATAGTATGTGGAACATAACATAAGTCAACCTTTCATTAAAAAGAAAAATATACTTACACAAAATAAGTCAAACATATAAATATGTTTGATAACATACTTAAGCTAAAAGAAATAAAAAGTAAAGACCAAAAAGAAAAGAAGAAAAAAAAATAATTAGAATGTAGGAGAGGAGTTACTATCATCCTCTTTAAGCTCTTCAGTATCTCCTCTTTCTTCTTCAGCACCAGCTTCTTGTACTTTATCTCCTCCATCTTCTTGGACACCTTCTTCCTCTTAAGTGTCTTCCCATTCTTGAAAATCAAGAAGATGGCATGGTGTGGCACTAACTTTCTCTTGAAGGTCAACCAAATCACTATGAAGGTGAGAGAGAAGAAAAAACCTCTTCTTCAGCATTCTCATCACCTTGTCAAGCTTTTGGTTGATGGAATAAAGTGAGATTTTAGAGGAAGATTTAGAGGATGAGGCATTAGCTTTGCCTCTACTCTTGAGATCTTAAGTTGGTTCTTCTTAAGGTTCAACTACCTGACCTTCTCCAATGGCAACCCTCTTTTTTTGTAGGCATCAGATACCTCTAGAATCTTTGCTTTTTGTGCCCCAAGTAGACATTCATATGTTTTAGGTTTATTTGCTTTGGCATTAAGTAGATAGGCAATATAAAAAAAGATGTTTGCTAGGGTCATAGGAGGGGGTGCGTTCAAGAAAAGAGGCTTCAATTTTTAGGGTTAAAGCCCTTACTTCCCTATATATAGTAGTCACATGAGATGCAAAGAGAAATTGTGACTTGGTTTGCTTGATCATGCATGCTAATTGATCAATAAGGAGCCTTCTAGTTTGGATAGGCACCTTGCAAATTAGGCATCAAAGAAGGGTGAGATCCTTTTAGGATACCTTCTCATTATCATCACCCCTTACATTGAGGCAAAATATGATGATGCAAAAAAGGATCTAATGAGACAGGGTTTTGATGTTTTGGCATTTGATTTCTTAGTATCATATCTCTTTTCAATGTAAATTTCTTTATAGAAATCAAACTAGATAAAGTTTATAGAAGAAAGGTTGAATGGGCCTTGGTCATTAAGAAGAAGATGGAAAAAAGAGCAAAGTTAGGGGAAGGTGATGTAGTACTATTTGCCAAAACATTTAAAAACTAAGCCATATATAGTAGCTCTCCTCTTGACAAACTTTATAGAAGCTCTATGCTAACATGTCTAAGTCTTGTATGCCAAAGACAAGACTCATTACTAATAGAGATAAGGCACTGAAAGGATTGGTTAGCTAAATTGTCTTAGTCTATTATATAGGTATTGCCTGTCCTTTCACCCTTAAAGACTACCTTCTTATCATCCAAAGAAGTAACCCGACATTCTTCATGATCAAAGGTGACTTTATTACCTTTGTCATGGAATTAACTTACACTCAATAAATCATATTTCAATCCTTCAACTAAAAAAACATTACCAATGAGAGAAGAACCTTCATTAGCAACAATTCTAATGCCAATTACCTTATCCTTGGCATTATTTCGAAATGTGACATTGTCACCATCCTTTTCTTTAATGGCTATAAATAGTTTTTTATTTTTTTATCATATGCTTCGAGTACCCACTATCCATATGTTAATCATTATCTTCTTTGGTGGTTTCCAAGCATTCCTACAACACAAAAACATTTCATCTTTGTTTAGATGCCCAAACATACTTAGGTCCTTGGGGGTTAGCTTGGAAGGATCCTTTAATTTGAGATATGCCTTCATATTGTAGCAAAATATGTTTATCTGGCCATATTACATGCAATAATGGCATTAAAGGTTAGAGTTGTAAGTCTTCCTCCTACAAATAATCTTAGTATGAGTAGGGGGCCTTCTCACACTTTGGTTACAAGTGTGCATGCAAGCGCAAAAGTGATGAGAGAAGTTCATGTGTGTGTGTGTGTGTGTTCTTTGAGCATCCTTTTGGTATAACTATATGCATGGTTTGCTCTTTGAGGCTTAGCTCTTAAGACTTGGGGAGCCTTCCCTTGGCTCTTAGGAATGAAGGCTTAGTGTTAAGAGCACTCTTATTCCCACCAACATCAATGCTAGAACATTAAAGTGTTGAAGCCCTAATAAATGTAGGAGGAAAAGACATAGATGAGGAAGCTCCATTGAAGCTTAAGCTATATCTCACCAAGGGTCGTCTTTGAGATACAATAAGAGTACCTAAAGCTTCCTTCACTTTGTGAAATCTTGAGATGAAATATATTGGCCCAAGGCACTAAGAAGGGGGGGTTGAATTGGTGTAAAAAAAAATTAGAGTAAAGAGATATAGAAGAGTAGAGAAAGAGGCACATAATTTATAGTGGTTCGGGTATAATCAACCCTATGTCCACTCCCTAATTCTCTACAATTAGGTGTTCCACTATCTTCAAATGGTGTTTTTAAGCTCACACCTAACTTTTACACTTACGTTTTCAAGGCTCACACAACAATCTTTACACTTGTGTTTTTGAGGCTTACATAATAACCTTTACACTTATGTTTTTAAGGTTCACACAACAACCTCTCTTTAGTGTTTTTACAGGTCCACATTATAACATTTACAAATGGTGTTTATGCTCACACCAAACAATCACTTAAAGAATAGAAAAGATTGAGTAGCAAAATTACAAGAGTTTAGGTTACAAATTAATGAATTCTCTTACATTTACATCTATTTAGTGAGGTATTTATAGCCTTTACCCACCAAAGAGACATTGCAATAAAATTGGTAGCAAATCTCTAAAATATGCTAGACAGATTTTGCATTAAATGCTTGTAAGGCTTCATTCGCAGTCGCTACTGCTCTTTCGCGGTCACCATTTTCGAATTTTCCATACGGGAGCCCAAAATTATGGCAGAAATCCCCGTTTGTGTCTAACAGCTAGTTCACATGTCATATTCTCATTGGTTTACTAGGAAAATATAGTCGTTGCCTTTCGCTTGCTCATAAAAGTAACGATCGTGATTTTTCTTATACAGGGTGCGACTTAGGACGTTAATTCGTCTGTCAAAATGTCCATCTTCTTCCTCATGATTCATGATCGCTACCTACATGTTGCCATCATAATTTTTATCTTCCAACGGTCACCTGAGACACTTGTCATGTTGTGGTTGTGGACTTGATTCTCTCTTGAGTTACATTGAAATTCACAGTCATGACTAAGGCATGACACACACTGCGAATTCATTTATGACTTTGGTTCTCCTATCTTTAGATGGGTTGCAGTAGAGAACTGGACTGCGAATTCGCCTGTCTAATTTTTCAACCTGCCTTAATCTAAGTCGCGGTTGCGATATTTAAAGTTACAATCGCGATTTAGGAGACACTTTGCTTTCTTTAGAGATTATGGACTTCATCCAACTTCCAATATAGAGACAAACTAAAAACTACAAAATAACTCTTAATTAAAACATTAGAATTGATCAATCTCCTTTGTCAAGATCAAAAGAGGTCAAAGACTTAGGATTAACCATCCTAGTCCAACAATCTCTCCTTTTTAATTTTGACAACTTAGATTGATCCAAAGAGAAAATAATGCAGAAATATGAAGTTGGAGTGAAGTATGATTTAATGAATACTTAAGGAAAAGCTTAAGGTAAAATTTCCTAAGTATGATAGTTTGATGCTCCCCTTAACTTATGCTATTTTTTACAAATTATTTTCTCTCCCTCGTAGACTTAGATTATTTCTAGTTTCTATCTCTCCCCCTTTGGCAAGATCAAAAAGAGGGTGTAAAGATAAAAAGGGAAAAGAAAACAAGCATAAGTGTACATAAGGAGCAAAATAAGAATGCAAATTATAAAGATAGAATACATCAATCACATAAGACAAGAATTTGCAAAGAAACTCAAATTTATTTATTTATAACTGTGGGATCACAATATTTTGAAACATAAACACAAACATAAGAAAATACAAAAGATCCCTAATCTAGAAGGTTGGAGAATCATCATCATCTCCAAAAGTTTCTTCCTCTTGCGCATGTGTGGCTCCTTCTACTTCATCCCCATCTTTAACTTCTTCATTGCCATCTTCATCTTGTGAATCTTCAAATTCGGTGTAGTCCAGAAGGTGACAAGGAGGAACCCCTAACTTCTCTTAAAGATCCACCATATCACTATGAAGATGTGAGAGAAATAGGAATCTTCTTTTCATCATTCTCAACATCTTATCCAATTTCAGATTGAGGAGGAACTGGAACTGCTCCTTCTTCAATATAGAGCCTCTTCCTTTTAGATGCTTATGAAGTTTCCATTTTTTTTGGCCCCAAATGCACCCAGGATGTAGACATAAGTATCCGGGTGCATGGCTTTGGCATTAACTAGGTAAGTGAGGTTAAGAAAATTTTGGGAAGGAAGAAACTTCTTAGTGAGGAATTTTTCTTTTTCCTCATCAAAGGCTCCAACGAAACAATATATGACATTGATGTGTGAAGGCAGAAGGAATTAACTCTTGGGTTTTATACTCATGTGGATCAATTGATCCACAAGGTATCAACCAGTTTGTATGGGTTTATTTTTTACAAGGCAAAAAAGGAATGCCAAGTCTTTTTGGGACACTTTTCCATTACCATCACCTCTTGCATTAATAAAAAAGGTGATGATTTGGTGGAGTATCCAAAAGTGTAGGGATTTGATGTATTTGGCAAAAGAGGAGTGAGGGTCGTGTTTGGTTTCTATGGAGATTTCCAACCAAAACTCGGAATAAATAACATCAAGCGCGGAGATTATGAAAGTGATGTTTTCTCCGACTTGTAACTAACCCGTATTGACCCGGAGGAGATTCAGCTTTGCGACTAAGATGGATGGTGCACATAAATTCTCATACAACTTCTTCGTACCTGGGCTCATCTCGAAAGATGAACTCATTCTAGCTAAGATTGGAGAGAAAAGCTCAGATTTCATTATTGATGCCCAAGGTTTCTAATAAGAAAGTGGAAGGGATCTTATTATGGAGGATAATCTTGGAAGAATTAGCTTTATATCTTTCCTTCTCCTCCTTAGTAACTCCTTTCATGAGTTGGAATGCAGGGGGTGTAGAGGATTGAGCCACTCCCTTTCCTTTTTCAGCTCTGGAGATCTTCTTTAGGGCTATTGCAAGAGATGAAGAGAATTTGGAAGAATTTGATTCTTTGAAGGTAATAGAATTTAAGAGTATGATGAAGTGATGAAAAACACTGTTTGGAGGCTTTATATAGCCATTGAAATGGTATACAAACGGCTATAAATGGTTTAATGAAAAGTTGGAAATGGTTGGCCATCAATTCACTTAACTACTAGGCGATTACCCAAATTCGTATCCGTAAAATCATGAGTCGCAATTGTGAATTTTGGAAAATGTGAGTAACGAACAAATTTTCCTTGGGAATAGGCATCTTAAAGGTCAAAAATTTGAAAATTTGACCAAAATTTATGGTGGAACAGAAATTTTGCAACTGTGAATTGATGTTTGGTAGTCGAGTGATTTTAACTTGTAATTCGCGACCGTAAAGAAAGGATAACGACCACAAATTATGAGTCAGCAAGGAAAAAATAGTTGAATTTTGAAAAAAAAATTGTGATCCACTTTACTATATCAAACACAAATACCACAAATCAACAAATATCAATACACAACAATTTCACACATAAGATCAAAAAGTTTCACTTTAGGGAGATTCCATCAAGCATTCCCAATTCTTTCTTAATGAAGTTTATTCTCTCTTCATTTAGAGGTTTAGTGAAAATATATGCAAGTTGATGATTTGTGTCAATAAATTCTAACACAACATCACCTTTTTGCACATGATCTCTAAGAAAATGATGTCTAATATCTATGTGTTTGCTCCTAGAGTATTGGATGAGATTCTTAGAGAGATTAATAGCACTTGTGTTATCACATTTAATAGGAATGTGATCAATCACTTTGCCAAAATCCTTCAATTGTTGTTTCATCAAAAGGACTTGGGTGTAACAATAACCTGTAGCAACATACTCAGCTTCCGCGATGGATAAGGCAACCGACACTTGTTTTTTACTGAACCAAGAAACTAGACATTCTCCTATAAATTAGCAAGTCTCAAAAGTGCTTTTTCTATCTAATAAGCTACCCGCATAATCCGCATCCGAATATCCTATGAGACTAAAGGAAGAATCCCTAGGATACATAACCCCAAGAGAATTATGCCATGTAAATATTTAAAAATCCTCTTAACAACATTCAAATGAGACTCTTTAGGAGAGGATTGAAACCTAGCACACAAACAAACACTAAACATGATATATGGCCTAGAAGCAGTAAGATAAAGCAGAGATTTGATCATACCTCGATATCTCTTTTCATCTACTGTCTTGCCTGATTCATCCTTATCTAGCTTGATGGTATCACTCATTAGGGTTTTAGCTACCTTGCAACCATCCATGCCAAATTTCTTGAGTACCTACCTTGTGTTTTTGGCTTGGTTAATGAAGATCCTTTCCTTGGATTGCTTGATTTGTAGACTGAAAAAGAACTTGAGCTCTCCCATCATGCTCATTTTAAATTCCCTAATCATACACTTAACAAAATCCTTACAAAGAGATTCATTAGTAGCTACAAAAATGATATCATCAACATAGATTTGAAAATATATCATCAACATAGATTTGAAAAATTAATGTGTCATGTTTGTGCTTTTTAATAAAAAGTGTGGTGTCCACCTTTCCTTTTTCAAAATCATTTTTCAAGAGAAATGAACTAAGCCTTTCATACTAAGCTCTTGGAGCTTGTTTCAAACCTTATAAGGCTTTGTTCAATTTCAAAACATGGTTTGGAAAACAATGTGACTCAAACTGGGAGGTTGTTCAACATAGACTTCCTCCTCAATGATTCCATTCAAAAATGCTTTTTTCACATCCATTTGATAAAGTTTAAAATTCATATGACATGCAAAGGCTAAAAGAATCCTAATGGCCTCTAATCTTGCTACATAAGTAAAGGTTTCATCATAATCTATGCCTTCCTCTTGGTTGTAAACCTTAGCAACCAATCTAGCTTTGTTTCTTGTAATGAAATCTTGCTCATCTAACTTGTTCCTAAACACCCACTTATAACCTATAATTGGGTGTTCTTTAGGCCTAGGGATAAGTTTCCATACCTTATTTCTCTTAAATTGGTTGAGTTCCTCTTGCATAGCAAATACCCAACTCTCATCATCAAGACCCTCATCAATTGATTTTGGCTCAAGTTGAGAAACAAATGCAAGATTATTATCTAAAAGATTTAGTTGAGATCTAGTACTTACACCCTTAGATGTATCACCAATGATCAAGTCCTTGGGGTGATACTTGGAAAATCTTCAATCCTTGGGTAGATCTTAGCTTGGCTCTACTTGTTGTTGATGATCTTGGTCTTCATCTACTATTGATGAATCACCTTCTTCTTTTCTTATAGAATTTTCCAATTCCAACTTCTCAAAGTCACTTACAACATCATCAACAAAAACACCATTCCCAAGATCAAGTTTACTAGATTCATTAAAAACAACATTCATAGACTCTTCAACTACCATTGAACTTTTGTTAAAGACTCTATATGCCTTACTTGAGGTGGAATATCCTAAGAAGATACCTTCATTGCTTTTAAAACCAAATTTCCCAAGATTATCCTTAGTGTTCAAAATATAGCACTTACATCCAAATACTCTAAGGTATGATATTTTGGGTTTTCTATCATTCCATAGCTCATAAGATATTTTATTGAGAATGGGTCTTTTAAAAACTCTATTTGCAATATAACATGTAGTGTTCATGGCTTCGGCCTAAAAGTAATTTGGTAAAGAATACTCATTAAGCATTGTCCTAGCCATTTCCACTAATGTTCTATTCTTTCTCTGTACGACACCATTTTGTGGTGTTCTAAGAGTTGAAAAATTATGAAAACCTTTATTCTCCAAACAATAATTTTCAAATGACTCATTTTGAAATTCCTTTCCATGGTCACTTCTAATAGAAGATACGAAGTAACCTTTTTCATTTTAAACCCTTTTTGTGAAACTATTGAAAGCATCAAAGGAATCATTCTTATGAGCTAAAAGAGACCCACATAAACCTAGAGTAGTCATCTACCAAGACTAGTGCATAATGCTTTCCACCTAAGCTAGCACTTTTAGTGGGTCCTATCAAGTCCATATGAATAAGTTGAAGGGGTCTAATTGAACTTACAACATTTTTGGCTTTGTGAGAGGCATGGTGTTGCTTCCCCATTTGGCAATGACCACATGTCTTGTCTTTGGAGAAATTTAGCATGCGAAGTCCTTCCACTAACTTTCCTTTAGATAGGCTTTGAAGAAGATCCATGCTTGCATGTCCAAGCCTTCTATGCCACAACTAAGCCTCATTGCTCAAAGACATAAGACACTTAAAAGATTGGTTAGCCAAATTGTCTAAGTCAATTGAGTAGGTATTGTCTTTCCTTTCACCCTAGAAAATAACCTCATCATCCACTAAAGTGGTGATTCGACATTCCTTAGGATCAAAGGTGACTTTATTACCTTTGTCACATAATTGACTTACACTTAACAAATTATGTTGTAAACCACAAACTAAAAGAACATTATCAATTAAAGAGCAACCATTCTTACCAATGGTTCCAATGCCAATTACTGTACCCTTGGCATTGTTACCAAATATGACATCTCTACCTTCTTTTTCCTTCAATGTCGTGAATAGCTTTCTATTTCTAGTCATATGCTTGGAACATCCACTATCCATATGCCAATTTCTTGATTTAGTGGCTGTCACACTTCCCTACATAACAAAAGTAAGTTACCTTTTCTTAGGTACCTAAGTATACTTGGATCCTAGGGGGTTAGGATTTGAAGGGTCGTTTAATTTGAGGTGATCCTTCCTAATATAACAATGAATATTGATGTGTCCAAATCTCATGCAATAATGGCATTGGAGTTTAGACTTGGGAGTCTTTCTCCTATGCACATGTTTAGTATGAGTAGGAGGCCTTCTCATACCTTGACCATGTGAATGCATGCATGTACATGTATGATGAGTAGGAGTAGATATGAGAATGACCATACTATGTGTTGTACATATAGGCATGGTTAGCTCTTTGAGTCTTGGCTCTAGAGTTTGAGGGAGCCTTCCTTTTGCCTTTAAGCTTAGAAGGCTCAGTGCTAAGAGCACTTTTCTTCCCAATTACCTCAACCCTTGAGGTTTGAGGTTTTGAAGCTCTAACAAATGTGGTTTGAGATGATGAGGAGGCTCCATTGAAGCCTAGACCATATCTAATTAGTGGTGGTCTTTGTGATGCAATCAATGTGTCTAAGGCTTCTTTTCCTTTATGGAATTTAGAGATTGAGTTATAAGCTCAATGACTTCTCCCTTTAGAGTGTCATTCTCCTTTCTTAGTGAAGTCATTGAAGAAGATGATGTAGAAAGACTATCCACAGATTTTTTGAGCTCATCATTAAATGCTCTCAATTCTCTTATAATGTCATGAGGGATTTATAATCATCCTCTAATTTTTGACATTTTCTTTTGTAAGATTTCATTTGTGATTTGTATTTGCCACATCTCATAATTAGAGCCTCAAGAACCTCTTCATCTATTTCATCAAATTCAAAATCTGAATTAGAATGGGAATAAGTACTTACCTCATTAGTAGGATCTTCTTGTGTAATGAAACAAATATTGGCAACTTCTCCTTTTTTCTCTTCTTCACTTGAGTTGTCATCCCAAGTGGTTGAAAAGCTCTTCTTATTCTTCTTGTCCCATATCTTCTTCTTCTTCAATTTAGGACACTCATACTTGTTGTGACCTTGCTTGCCACATTTATAGTAAGTGACATCGTTAGATTTTTCTCTTGGACTAGGAGTTGTCTTCTTAAAACTTTTTCTTTCTTTTATTCTTTTGATCAACTCCTTTGTCCTTCTTGAGAGAATTGCTAGCTCCTCTTCTTCCTTGTCATTTTCTTCATCACTTGAGGTAATTTCTACCTCCTTCTTCTTTGTTAAAGATTTAAGGGCCAGAGTTCTTCTTTCTTTTTCGGGTTTATCTCCTTGGCCTCTTAGCTTCTTCATTTGCTCATCTTTTGGCAAGGCTAACTCATGAGTTAAGAGTTTTCCTATCAACACATATGTTAGCACCTTCCCAATCTCCTGATTGGACTTTTGGATACTGCACACTCTAGCACCAAATTTGTCTAAAGGAAGAGTTTTGAGGATTTTTGTGTTTATCTCATAGTTTGTGAGAGTCCTTCTGAATTTCTTCATGTTGGTGACGATAGATAGGAGCCTATTCATCATTTTGGTGAAGCTTTCATTGCCTTTCATCATGAATAGCTCCCATTCGATTACGTACATCTCCAATCGGCTTGACTTAACTAGTGTTGTGCCTTCATGGTAATTCTCAAGTGTCTTCCAAATGGCATGTGCTATTTGACAATATTGCTCTCTTCTAATCTCTTATATAGAGAAAGAGCTTAGAAGAATGGCCATTGCCTTCTTATTTTTGCCATTTGATCTTTGGTGAGCTTTAATCCAATCTTCCCTTGGGATAAGTTCTTCAATTCCATCCACTACCATAGTGGGTGGCTTCCATTCTTTGACAACCACATCCCAAAGGTCCACCACATATGTGTCAAGATAGATTTCCATTGTATACTTCCCATTAGGATAGTCGGATCCATCAAAGTGACGCTTGAGGTGTGAATGGATTCCCTTTTATGCCATTGATCTTATCTCACCTAATTAAGGCTAGAGAATGTGAGGCTTGGTACTAATACCACTTATTGGCCTTAGGCACCAAGAAGGGGAAAGGGGAGGGGGGTTAAATTGGTGTAAAACACAATTAGAGTAAAGAGATATAGAAGAGTAGAGAAAGAGGCACACAATTTATAGTGGTTAGGGTGTAATCGACCCTACGTCCACTCCTCAATTCTCTGCAATTGGGTGTTCCACTATCTTCAAATGGTGTTTCTAAGCTCACACCTAACTTTTACACTTGTGTTTTCAAGGCTCACACAATAACCTTTACATTTGTGTTTTTGAGGCTCACATAACAACCTTTACACTTGTGTTTTTAAAGCTCACACAACAACATCTTTTTAATGTTTTTACAGGCACATACTACAACCTTTACAAATGGTGTTTATGCTCATAAACAATCACTGAAAGAATAGAAAAGATTGAGTAGCAAAATTGCAAGAGTATGGGTTACAAATTAATGAATTCTTTTGCATTTACATATGTTTGGTGAGGTATTTATAGCCTCTACCCACTGAAACGACATTGCAATAAAACTAGCAGCAAATCTCCAAAATATGCTAGATATATTTTGCATTAAATGCTTGTCAGGCTTCATTCACGGTTGCTACTACTCTTTCGTTATCACCATTTTCCAGTTTTCCATACGGGAGTCCAAAATTGCGACGAAAATCCCTGTTTGTGTCTAACGATTAGTTCACATGTCATCTTCTCATTGGTTTACCAAGAAAATATAGTCATTGCCTTTCACCTGCTCATAAAAGCAGCGATCACAATTTTTCTTGTATAGGGAGCAACTTAGGACGCGAATTCGTCTGTCAAAATGTTCATCTTCTTCCTCATGATTCGCGGTCGCTACCCACAAGTTGCCATCACGATTTTTATCTTCCAACAGTCATTTGTGACACTTGTCATGCTATGGTTGTGGACTTGATTCCCCCTTGAGTTACTTTGAAATTCGCGGTCGCGACTGAGGCGTGACACACACCGCGAATTCGTCGGCGACTTTGGCTCTCCTATCTTTTGATGGGTCACGGTAGAGAACTAGCCCGTGAATTTGCCTATTTAATTTTTCAACTTGCCTTAATCTAAGTTGTGGTCAGGATATTTGAAGTTGTGGTCGCGAATTAGGAGACACTTTGCTTTCTTTAGAGATTATGGACTTCATCCAACTTCCAATATAGAGACAAACTAAAAACTGCAAAACAACTCTTAATTAAAACATTAGAATTGATCAATCTCCTTTGTCAACATCAAAAGAGGTCCAAGACTTAGGATTAACCATCCTAGTCCAACAAAATTCTGAGGCTCAATTACTTAACCTTTTAAAGTGACATTTTATTTTCTTAAAGAATCAAGAAAGGATAAGTTTTTTGAAAGATTTTTTAAGAATTTCTTAAGCTCTTCATTAGAATCTCTCAAGTCATTTAAAGGATGATTTAAATCCTTAAATTCAGCCTCAAGTTTTGAACATTTTTTCTTGTAAGTTTTTATTTAAGACTTATATTTATTATATCTTAAGATTAGAGCTTTAAGAAGCTCATCATCCATATCATCTAATTTAGCATAATCATGACAAGAATGTGTAAAAGTGCTTGCCTCCTTAGATGAGTCCTTTTGAGCCATAAAGCATTTCTTCATCTTCTTCTTCCTCACTTGAGCTTTCATCCATATGGTCTTAAAGCTCTTTTTTTGTTTTTTCTTTTTTCTCCTTGTCTCACTTCTTCTTCTTCTTAAGCTTGGGACATTCGAATTTAATGTGACTTTTTTTCCATATTCACAGCAAGTCACTTTATTTTTCTTATCTTTGAAATTAGGAGATGTTCTTTTGACGTTCTTCTTATCTTTTCTTCTTTTTGTTAGCTCGTTGGTCCTCATTGAGTGCATTACTAGCTCTTCTTCTTCCTTATCACTCTCATTACTATCACGAGAGGCAATTTTAACCTTTTTATCTTTATTTAAGGATTTGAGAGCAAAAGTCTTCTTTTTTTTTTACTTTTCATTCTTATCTCCTTGCCCTCTTATGTTCTTCATCTCCTCATCCTTCTTTAAGGCTAACTCATGAGTACGTAGCTTGCTAATAAGGACATCCATTTGAACTTTCCAATTTTTGAATTGGATTCTTATATTCTACAAACTTTGGCACCAAATTTCTAAAAAGAAAGAGATTTGAAACTTTTTAGTGTTTACCTCATGGTTTGTGAGAATTCTTCCAAACTTCTCTATGTTTGTGACTATGGAGATGAGTCTACTTGTCATGTCACTGATGCTTTCATTTGCTTTCATCATGAAAAGCTCTCATTTCGTCACACACATCTCCAATCTACTTGATTTTACAAATGTAGTGGCCCATGGTAGTTCTTCATGCCTTCCATATCCCATGGGTGATTAGGCAATGTTGTACTCTACCAATCTCCTTTTTTGATAGGGACCTAAAAAGAATGGTCATTGCCCTCTTTTTCTTGCCATTTGACTTACTATGTACTTCCACCCATTATTCCCTTAGAATTAGCTCTTCACTACCATCTACCACTTTGGTTGGAGGCTTGCATTCCTTTTCTACAATTTCCTATAAATCTACCAAATCACTATCTAAGTAGATCTTCATTCTATACTTTCAATGACTATAGTTGGTTTGATCAAAGTAAGGCTTGAGGTGAGTGTTGATTTCTTCTTGTGGCATGATCTTTTCTTACACAATTAAGGTTTTACTTAAGGTTTAATTATGATAGCACTTATTGGCCCTTGTGCACTAAAAATGGAGGTTGAATTGGTGAGAAATTCAAATTTTAGAGGGAAGGTTAGTTAAGCAAATATAAGAAGCATAAGAAGAATATAACACATAAAGATTTATAGTGCTTCGGGTATTAACCAATCCTATATCCACTCTCCCCTATTCTTCTAAATGGGTGTTCTACTAATATCAAATGGTGTTTTCAAGCTCACACTTAACTTTACAACTTGCATTTTGTAAAGTTCCACACACAACCTTACAAGTGTTTCATAAGGCTAACACTCAAACTTATACAAGAGTTTTCTATTGACTTACTCTCAAACCCAATCCAAAAGGGCATTTAAATCTCACACCAAACTTCCTATAATTCAGTAACAAAGAGTAATTAGAAGAAAGAAGGTTAAGAAACAAGTTTGTAAGAGTTTGGCCTTGGTAAATATTGTTCTCTATCATTTATGTTCATTTGGTGGAGTATTTATAGGTTATACCCACCAAAGAGATATTAGAGACAAAACTAGTTTATAATCTCTAAAGTTTATGGTAAAATCCAGCATTAATGCTTGTTAGATAAAATTCATGGTCAAGATAGGCAATCACAATCAAGACTTAACTTTTGCTCTAGATTTTGCTTGGTCGCAATTGAGATCATCAATTTGTGTCTAATGGCTAGTACGCATGGTAACATGTGATTAACTCTTCCAAAAAACTTTCCATTAACACCCTTTGTTATGGCTCAATCATCCTAAATGTGAATTGGTAGTCACGGTCGCGACTTATGTCACATTGAACAAATGGCCATGACATTAGATCACAAATGGGCTTGAGAACTTTAAAATTTAAATTGAAGAAGGGTTATGGTCTCCATAACATTATAGTGATCATGACATTTAAACTTTTCAAACGACTCCTTAACAAATGGCGTTCTTTCATTGGATAGCTAAAGTGCATCAATGATGTTTTAAGTGTTACGGTCAAGACACCTACCATGACATCCATTGCGAACTCAACTATCTAAGTTCACTCCAAGTTTTGTTATAGAAGTGGTCGCGACATATGATCCATTTTGGATTTTCTTCTCCATTTGACTTGCAATGATATTCTAACTTTATTTTTGTCATTGCAAAACTGAAAAAAGATTATTAGTGTCTTTTAATCTATGTTGTCAAGATCAAAAGAGAGTTTTGACAAAGGTTTGACTAACCTAGTCCAACAAGTGATGCATGTATACATGAAATGCATCACATTATTGTAAAGATACTTCCAACCTTATTTCTCCCATGCAAGGCTTAAAGACGCTTTCCTAGGTAAGTCCTATTCTTCTATCATAATGGGATAAAGAATATGCAATGGTCAACTCAGACTAAGAAAGGTCGAAGTCTCAAAAGAACATTTGTACATTTAATCCAGATTAGGGAAACAAATACAAAAGAGAACTCTTTGTATTATTCACAAAATGATGTACATTAAAGGTGATGAATCCCTTTAATAAGGAAAGTAAAGGATGCACAAGTATGTTTACATAAGAATTATTTACAAGATGAGGTAAGGGAATATATAAACATTTACATGGGAGTAATTTACCTTAAAAGGGAATGCAAACAAGAGGGGTGTCCTATTCCAAGGTGTTAATGGCTCCAACATACGCCTAATGGTTGAAAGGGTTATTATAGTTAATGATCCCATAAGCTTGGGGGACGATTGTCATAACCCCTCATTTGATGTACACTAAGGTACTTGGCTCGCGAATAGCAAACCCTTCTCATCCTTTTCTAAGCTCGAATGGAGGTTAAGTCTTAAGCTTAGAGAATTCATCAATTTATATTAAAAGGCAAACCTAATTCATGTGGTGAAGTGTAGAGGTTGCATGAATACAAGGTATTCACTCATAATAAAGTTAGTATGGTAAAATGTGAACTGGAGATTAAACATGAAGCTAATTTTTAATCCCTAATGGAGTTTCCATTGTGAGCGTCGTCGAATTTTAGGGTTACGCTCAAACGAGTGGAATCATGCTTGCAATTACATTTTTTTTTTTTATAAATTATCGAGGGACTAAAAGGATGAGCGCCATCGATGGCTCATGTTTGGAACAACGGGGGATCTTTTAGGCCTCATGTAAGTTTAAAGCCCTTTTCTAATTTAGTAGTCAATAAGGTGTTAGTTATATGCCTTAGACGATTTATTATATAATGGACATCTTTTTAATAATGTCATGGTTGTATTTTTATTAAGCATCTCTTTTTTTACGACTAAATAATAAATGCCATGAATAGTTAATTCTACCTTTTCTCATCAAGTATGTGACTTGATAATAAAATCTTTAAGTGTAAAGAATTCTATTCTAAATTATTCATAGTCCATCATTAGTGTAAGGATAATAATGAATGAAGACTAGTATGCATTTTGATTTATAACTATATTTTACTAGTCATGAATATGTGATATTAAGTCAAACACATAGATACATTTTAAAAAATATTATATTAGACTGACCAGGTGTGAAAACACTACATGGATAAATTATTATAAGTAATTCTTATGCAATAGTATTAACTTAATCCTCTGACCTAAGAAACACCATGGATTTCAATATGATGAACTTCTTGTATTGATATGGTCTAACATTATCTTTAACAGGATAATTACATATACTAATATTGGACATGAAGTAAATTATATAGAGGAATACGAGTGATTGAGAATGAATTTTTCCTTCAAATATTTGTGAGAAATATATCTCTAGGCCCTTTACTCAGTTAGACTAAAGAGATTGCATGACCTTTCGAGAATGAATTGATAAAGGTTATCAATGTCATTTTACATCAATCTACTTGGAGATTAAGAAAGAATTGAGTTGTATAAGGATGATATAATCCATACCTTATGTTTAATTGAGATATAATGTGAAAAAATGATTATAATACTATTTGTAAAATAGATTAGGTTGGATTATTGACCTTTACATAATTTGGGTAGTTATAACGTCTCACTAAAGGCCACTTATGACTTGTAGGTCAAAAATTGATTTTAACCCACTACTAATATTATGTGAACATACAGGGTCACACACATAGATTAGGCCCAAAGCAAAATAGGGTTTTACCACACTTTTTATTTATAATTAAGATAATTAGAGATGTTATGTAAATTATTTATTTAGAGTTAGCATAAATATCTTAACGGTTAAGATATATATGTATGGGTAGGATTTTTTAATAACAAGTGAGAACATTTATGTTACTTTTTTAGAAAATGCTTCAAAGAGAGAGAAAAATCCTAGTGCTAGCACACTACCCATTTTAGAGATCGGCTATTCGTGTGGATACCTATTGAGGACATTCATTTTTTAGTAGCATCTAGATCCAACTCCAAGCTCAAGGTAGGGTGTTACCAGTGTAAACACCCTCTCTGCCTTTCAACCATTGCACAATTGTTGTTCAAATTGGTAAGTTTCACATCCCTTCTTGTCTATTTAATCAAATCATAATGATCCTTAGTGGGTTTCATTTGTATAAAATTTTTATTTTTTCATTGTGCTCATTCTACAAAACTCAACAGTGGTATCAAAGCAACTTATGAATTCGATTAAATTGACTTTGATATTGTTTTGTGTATAATGGTCATGTATGTGAACATGGGTGTGATCATTTTGAAAATTATTTCAAAAGGAGTAATGTAAAATGGATTAATTTCTGGGTGATTTGATTAATCTGTATGAAAAATGGAAACAATACATTAATTAGATTAATGTGTTTTAGGGTTTAATATGATTAAACGAATTTGACCACCTTGATTTGATTAACACGATTACTATTTCTTATGACCTGTTATTAATTTGATTAATACAGTTTAACAAAATCTTTGTATTTTATTTTCCATCTTATTAATCATGGTGAATTGATTTAGTGTTAATCAGTGATGATTTCTTTTGAACAAATTAATCGTTATTAAAGGGTTAGTTTAATCGTTAAATGAGAATAATCTATTTTGAATAGATTAATAAATTTCATAAATTTGTTTAGAGTTAAGTAACAATTAATTAGTTTTGTTATGAATAGATTAGTTAATCTAAGTTATTAAAAATAATAGTCATCGAAGAGATAGGGATAGCCACTATGGGCATTGCCCCATATACCCCGCTAGGGGCACCACCCCTTAACCCCAAATAGATTCTTATCATAAATTGTTACTTGCTCTAACATAATAAATTTAGTGTATTTGAATATTTTGCTTATGTGTTTTTGCTTAGTGCATGGCATGGCCTTTTAGACCAATGTGATTGGTTTTTTAATTTTTTTATTTTCAAGGGTTATAATTTTTTTAAATATGACCTGCATGTCATTTATTTTGTTGTAATCATGTACTTTATTAGTAGTAATAGAATAGTATATATTACTATTTTGTAAATTGCAACTTCTAATGGAGACCTTCAAGGCACAAGATGGTGATGTTCAAGGTATGATGTGCCAACCATTGATGGCAACCTAAGCAAATCCCATTAAGAAGAAGATTTACCCCTAGGATTGACTTTTTTATCTTCATATTGGCTTGTGAAGATTAATTTAGATTAAGGGTAACGCTATAACATATTTATTTTTTGTTATTATTATGTATGAATGTTTATGATGTAATGCATGTGATGTATGTGATGCAACATAAAATATATAATAGGTTAAAAACTGATAAAATCCCTCAGTAAGATAAAATTATGAAAATGTATGCCATGATTCAAACACTTGTCAAGACTTTGATTCCTAAATATAGGTTTTGCCAAAACAAAATATATTGGGCCATCTTACTAAGACAAGATTGATAATAGTGATATCCATATGTTTGAAATTGTTACACTTAACTAGGTTACTAAAACATTTTTAACCCTAGGGCATTAGATGGGATAAGCTGTGACATATGATGTCAATATCCCATACTTATGCAAAAGTTACATAAGATGTAATTGGTAAAGTGTTACTTACCTAAATAACCAAATTTTAAGTAATAAGCCAATGCTTATTAACAATTAGGTGAAATGTGGAACTTGTGTAACATCCCTAGACACGTTCATTGGCATTATCACATGAATATATGCATTAAATAAATAATCATTTAGAAGCACCATTGCATTTGGGGACACTTGAACATTTAGAAGCATCGTTGTAATTGGGGACACTTGAACATATATTTAGTGTTTGTATAGTTGTATGGAAAATTGTTTTATGTTGTGTGCATGTTATAGTATCATAAATAATGGTGTTTTAGAGCTTAATTAAAAGTATAAGGAGTATCTAGGAATTAGGAGAGGGATGGAAGTGCTTAATGAGTGAAGAAGAGG
>CATIWR010085849.1:0-27092 GCA_949677035.1 Omphalea diandra | reverse complement strand
TTTAATTTAACAAAAAAAAATTTTTTTTTTTTTTATATAATTATTTTTTTTAATTTATATATATTTATTTATATATATATATATATATATATATATATATATATATATATATATATATATATATATATATATATAACTCTACGAAATAAATGAAATTTTGTAAATTAATCCCACAAACTAGCACAAATAAATTCTATTGACACAACTATCTTTACAATTTAATGGTGTTTTTTTCTTCTTTCTTCTCATTTTCATACGCAAAAACTAAGTATAATTTCTTTTATTATTATTATTATTATTATTATTATTATTATTATTATTATTATTATTATTATTATTCTCTTCCTTCTTATTCACTTTTTAATTGCAACTAACATTAAAAATTATTTATTAAAAAATAAATTACAATTGACTAGAATTGAGTAGCAAAAAATTATTTTATTATCTTATATTATAGCAGCCCTTATTAAAAATGTTATTCTTATTAAAATTGTTATTATTTACAAAATATAAGATAAATATATTTATTCATGTTTATTTTTATATTTTTCTTTGAAAGTTATTATAAAGATAATTTAGAAAAACAAGAGAATAAATATCTAATTTTAAATTTATTCCAAATAAAAATAAACGAAATTTAATTGAATTTCTCATTTTAAGTTATATCCTTCCAAATATGAGATTTTATTAATAAACGAATTTTAAATAGAATTTATTACAATCTCAATTAATTTGTTCCAAATATAGTGTAAAGGACAAATTTTATTTTCCTCAATATTAGGCCTATACTCATCTCAAATGCTGTTTGATTTTAAATATATTAAGCACTGATATTTCTGAAAAATTATAATAATCTCTTTCATTTTTTCGTAAAACTTCTTTCATATATTGTATTTATCATCACTGAATTATTTTTGGACAACAAACTCTTCTTTTAGTTTTTAACAAAATAGGTAATTTTATTATATTCTTGTTCTTTTATATTTCAATGTGTTTCATTATTGAGATTTTTTTATTTATAGTTGTTATTTTATTTCTTCTTTGTGAGAGCTTATTTAATTTAAAATTGATTGGCCATTTATGAGTATCTATTATACTATAATGCCAGATTTTATAGAGATTTTAATTTTTTTTAAAAAATGATACAGAGTCATAAAAATTTATGTTTAACATAATACTATAATTTTTAGGTCTGAACCAATGTATAAATATTAATTTTATTGACAATTGATTTTATATTCGTATTGAAATTATGATTCTTTAGATCATGTACTCATCATATTTATATACATCTAAAGAGACTTATTATTTACACATATATCAAAATTTAAATTTAAATTATATCTGCAGGTGAACCTTAAAATGAGAATATTCTATCAAATTTCGTGTTATATGATAATTCATTTAATTTAAAAATTAGATAAATAAAATAATTCTATTTTGTTACAAAAAATTATAATAAATTAATGAAATAGATCATTATACTTCACAAACAATAAGTATTTGTTTATAAATTATTTACTTAGTATAAAAATATAGTAGCTTAATGAAAAGAATAATTATAATTAACAAAAAAAAGTACATTATTTTTATTTTTCATAAAATAATTAACCAACATAAAATTGTGCATTAAACTAACGAAAAAATAAAAGTCATTATATTCATGAAAAATTAAACACATTATTCTTAAAAATAATTACTTAATATAAATGTATAATAGATTAACGGAAAAGATCATTGTACTTCGTAGAAAAAGATAATCATATTATAGTTTTTACTAAAAAATTATTCAGTTAAAATAATTGTTATTAGTTATTAGTTATTTGTTATTTTTAATAATAAAAATAAAATTATTTTTAAAATAAAAAAATAATTTGATAATAATTATTTAACATAATATCTACCAATCTCAATATTATTGTTAACCAATGAGAAAATATATACTTGAAAACTTTGCAAGACCTCATTAAATCCTTATAATGTTAACTAATTTATTATTTTTTTTATAAAAACTAAACTCGTTAACATATAAATTTCATTAAATTTTCTTATTTGTATATTTTTTATAGATATTAGTAGATAAAAGAGAATGTAAATATTTTAATTATTTAATCAGTACAGAAAATGTAAAGTTGATAATAAATCATTAATAAAATAATTTAATAAATTTATCTCATAATATTTAAAATAATATAATATTTCATTTTATATATATGTGTGTGTGCGCATGTTTATGTGTGTATATTTTCACCAAATGTTAGTAATATAGGAAAAATATAGTTGTAATAATACTTTCATTTATGCAACATAAAGCATAATTTTATATATTAAATTCTTAACTTAGCTATTAAGTACTTTAACTACGGGATATAAAATATTCTTTTTTTTTTGGTGAACTCTAATAATTTATTTTTTATTAACTTATCGCATTTTTATGTTAATTAATTGCTTTAAAATTATGATACATTTTATTGTCAGTTATCGATTTTTTCTATCAAGCCATCACATAACATTGAGTAATTATTTAATAAAAATATAATATGATTTTTTTTATAAAGTGCAGTGGTCTTTTTCATTAGTCTATTATACATTTATAGTAAATAATCACTTTAAGAAAAAAAATTAATGTACTTATTTTTCATAAAGCATAATAATTTTTTTCGTTAATTTATCACAATTTTATGTTAAATAATTATTTTACAGAATATAAAAATAATATATTACCTTTTCATTGAGCATAATAATTTGTTTTTGTTAACCCTTTTATGCTTTTATATAAGTAATTTCTTTAAAAATGCATTTATTTTTGAGAAATATATATATATTTTTTTTTTGTCATGAACTTATCACAACTTTTTAGTTAATGAAATAAAGTGAATTACTGAATGTAGCATAACTTGGATATTTTGAGGAAAGAACCATAATCCATAAGGACCAAACATTAATTAATATAATTTGGTTGGTTGCTAAGACATGAAAACCATTGTAACGAATTCCTCCATAAATTTATCACATAGTTATCAGGGTCTAAATCAATCTAAGTATCATTCTATCCCAAGAGGGAGCTGAGACGGTCCACCTGCAGCCTCTATGTCCTCTGGCCTCACTTGAACCTTGTCACTCAGGTTCATCCAACAGTGGGACAACTTGTGCTACTGGGACTACGAAACAGTACATTTTATGGTAATCCACTTGTGGCCATTCTTTCATATCTGAATTTATATATTATGCCTTTGTTTTACTGTCCACTTTTTTTTTTTCTTTCATTCAAAAATAGTAATAGTTAATCTAATTTAGTCCACAAAATGGAGATGTGATTAGATATACTTTGTTAGATAGGAGAGCCTTATTGCTTTCCTTCCCTTCATTGATTTTAACCTCTTCTTCGCCCCTCCATTGCCTAAACGCGTCAACCCTCGTTCTCTGGTCCCCCATCGTCGCTATCGACCTTTTTGGTGTAACAAAAGATAATATTATGGTGCATATTATGAGAAAATGAAGGATTTTGACGTTAATAGCTATGATTTTATTCATACTATGTATGTCCTTGAAAGTATACATACAAATATATACGGTATGTACTTAGAGAAGAAAAAGAATCAAGATCAAAGGGCATTTTAGAATAATATCTTCCAAGAATTGTAGTATTAAATCAATATTCCCATTCACATCTCCATCTTCAGATTGCTAGCTTCAATAGTACCTGCAAAAAGTCAGTATAGCACTTCTTTTAGAGTTATCAATCTCCCAATCTTACTACAAAATGGGAGGCAGGGGAATTAATGTAGGGACAGAAGAATCCATCTTCATTATATAAAAGTTGTTATTTCATTAAACATTATTTTATTAAAAATCTAATTAATGTGATTAACAATCATAATCATCAAGATTATTTGATTGTGAGAATCATACACGTTGTCAAATCTTTACCAAGGGGCCCATTTATATGCCATCAATTAGAAATAGATGGCTATTATTATGTCTTTATATGGTCAAATTTGCTTTGCAACACCTTTGATTGCTCTCCTTCTAAAGAGGAAAAAAAAAAATAAAGTTATGTTCATTGAAAAGATCTGTGGTTTTTTATCATTTGGAAGAAAAGATAGAAAGTACCCTATAACCAACTTTCTTGATCCCAGTCACAAATTCCTTTCTTTTTCATTTTCCTAAAGCAAAATCTTAGCATTTGTGGGGTTATCTAAGGTCTCCATCAATGGTAGTTAAAACCCACTTTGCATTATTTTTAGCCTAATGAAAAAAAATTATCAAAGCAATAATAAAGTGAAGATTGACAAGACATGTTAGCTCTATCTTACCTGTAAATGGCTGAGCTGGGAAGGATGTTGATCTTCCTTGATCAAATGCCACATTGTAAAGATTTTGTAGATCAGCATCCCAAGTAGATGAGGGCTGGATTTGCAGCAATAATTTAATAATTAATTAGTATGATGGATTCACATGAGAAAACTACATAAAATAAGAGATACAATCAGATAAATATGGTAAGACTATTACAGTGAAGCAAGATGAGTCTATAAACATTTCAGGGATTGATACAGGAACACTGATGGTTCTTCTATCAGGAGAATTTATTCCCATATCCAATCCACAGGTCACAAGTTGTTGCTGTTGGTGTATCGGATTAAACTGAAGGTATGCAGGGTTAGTCATATCCGATGACATCCCAATTGTTGGGAAATTAGTTGCACAAGCAGGAAACGTCGGCTGGTTGAAACAATTAAAGAAGAATTCAGGAACAAGATCAAAACACAAACATTCAGAAATTATAGAGGCCTTTCTGAAGTAAAAATGAAAGAATTCTTTACCTCTTTAGCAAAGAAGTTATCAATGTTAAAGTCAAGTCTTGGCTTCACAGCAGCTAGTTTCATGGACAAGAACTGTTAATAGCAACATATAATAGATTATTATTAAAGACCCAGTTAAGAAATGGTAGATACGAAAGTGATCAATGAGTGTTTGTGAACTAAGATTCATCCAAGTAAGAAATAGTTAATTACCTCTACTTGTCGTTGAAGAGATTGAACATAGTTAATAATTTCATCAAGCATCCCTGCCTTTCCTGTGATCTTGTTGCATCCTGGCACCAAATCTTGCAAATACTTCATTCTTTCACTGATTTTTTCTCTCCTCACCTGCACGCAAATGCTTATTTGTAATTGATGAAGAAAATCATTTTAACATAACGTGGTACTGAGTGCTCACTCTTTCAGCTAAGCTATGGCTATCAGTGGCTTGGCCTCGGCGTGCTCGGACATGAATGTAATCTGGTTTTTGAACATCAATTACTTTAGAATTATCCTTGGAAGTCTCAACAGAATTTTCTTCAGTACTGTTTTTGCTGTCGCTATTGTTGTTGTTGTTGCTGGTGCTACTGCTTTTGTTGTTGTTAGTTTTGTCCGTAATCTTAGACTCTCCTTCCTCCACACATACTTTGATCCTTTTGTCTCTGCAGCTGGCATCTTCTGCAACAACCTACACGCACCATACCCAAGAAGAATCTTTCATTAGCAGGTGTAACAAATTAAAACCAGGCAAGCAAATGTGCCCTCCAAGGTCCTCTGTTTCTTAATTTGACAATTCAACTCTTTATGCAAGCAACATATTGCCTGTGGTTACAGAATTGTGAGATTTACAGCAACAAGAAAATAAAAGAAAAGATTGATTGCCAGTGACAAATCAAGAACCAAGAGCTTTTTTACGGGAAAATGAGGGAACAAAGAAAAAAAAACAATGATAAATCAAGAATGGTTGAAGCACACCCTTGTGGTATTCTGCAGCTTATCAACCGTTCTCTTCTTAAGACTTTCTCTGCCAACTACAGAACTCAACTTGTCTGACACGACAACAGATTCTCTGCCTTTACCCAGAAGGGCAGCGGGTGGGCAGCTAGAAGTCCTAGAAATAGAAGCATAGTTGACATCAAAACCAGACCCATTAATCCCATATCCATTAGGAGTTCCAAACCCCACAAAATCAGGCCAAGCGTTATCAACCAAAGCAGGGTCAGGCTTCACTGACCGTGTCACCACCTCACCTAAATCACCTTCAAACCCCTGCTGCTGAAACTGAAACACCCCACTCAATTCACCACCAAAATAACAACTTTCTTGCTGCTGCTGAAGCTGTTCTTGTTGCCATTTAAAACGAGCCCTTTGTCTTTCAAGCACTGTCATGTTCGTACAGTGCAACATCTCCGGTAATGATGTTGTATTCATCTCCAAAACACACCACTAGTAGTAAAGAAAGGAAAAGAACACAAAAAGAGAAAGGTACTAGTAGCTAGTGGAGTGCTAAAGTACACAGGGGAGGGAGGGTGCGCAGAGTAGCAGTAGTTGTTCAATTTTCTTACTTGGATATCTGTTTGTGCCTAACTAGCAATAGCAGTAGCAGTGACACCACCAACACCAAGTGCATACAAATGTTGTAGCTGATATGGCCATGTACATGTAATTGTACGCATACGCTTTTCTGATAGATATGTGTTGGTTTGGTTTCAAGAATATATGCATAGAAGAACCTAAAAGGAGAAAAGAGAAAGCAAGAAAATGCGAACAAGGGTCAAGCAAAGAGAGAAAGGGGTGGGGTCTATATGTATATCATAATGGGCTGAGGATGGTGGCCGGAATCTGATTGCAACTGGCGGATTTATTTTTTTTCTTTTGCAAGAACTTGAAAAGCTATTTATCCTTTATTTATTTTTTAAATAAGGTTGTCGAGAGAAGAATTTTTTCAAGAAATATATTTGGACATATTACATTAAGTTGAAGCTGTCATAATATATATATATATATATATATATATATATATATATATATATAAGCCACCAATAGAAATTGATTTTTCAAAACTTTTCAAAAGAAATAAAACTCTATCCGCAACCTATAAAGACCTTTTTTTAATTTTTTTTAGCTATCATGTAACTAATTTCGTCTTTTAACTTTTTACTCTTTTTTTATTTTTTCTCTTGTAGTTTTTTAATTACAATAAATAATCAAATCATATTTTGTATGAGTTGATTAAAGTTTGTACAATTTAATAGTAAAATTTTTTATAATTTTTAATAGTGAACTTAATAAAACATATGCAAATCAAAGATATATGAAAGAAAATATCTTAATTGTTAAAGGTTCAATATTTTGAGATAAATTAAGGTTTTTAGACAATGAAAATAAATTTATTTGGTTGAAATTTCATTTAAGATTTTATGTTTGATTTATTTTTCTTAATTTATTAATTTTATTGTTGAAATATTATGTGTCTTTCATTTTATTATCTTTGATGTGAGTTTGTTTGTCTTATGTCATAACAGTTAAAAATAGTTTGAATTTAATATTCAAAATATCGGACTTATTTAAAAATTTGTTAAATGACAATAAAATCGATTTGTATCTTAGTATTGCTATCGAGTGAAATGTGTTTATTGTCGATACATCAAACACAATCAAAGAATTGTATACAATCGTTTTATCAATACGATCAACGAAATTTAGAGAACAAAAGTTATCTTTACAACAAGATTTATATATATTTCTTAAACGCAACCAAGTTTATTTATCTGTTACAAATTATATTTATTAATTTTTATTAATGAAAGACTCTTTTTATTTCAAAAAAATACCACTAGTTGAATTTATTATTATATTATTATTATTATTAAGACACTCATAAGCATTGCAATTGGTTATATTTATAATGATATCACTTTTTTCAATATATTTATTTTTAAAAATGAATTGATATATAATTTTCATGTTTAATGTTACTTTTGTATTTTTTGTATTAATTTTAAATTTTTTGTTTAATTTTTATGTTCGCACTTTTATTTCAAACATCAAAATATGATATACTAAATTATATTTATTTTTAATTTTTTAAATATATAATGCTGTATATATAATCAATTTTTGTACAAATAATAAAAAATTCAAATATAACCTAAAAGCCAAATTAGTATCGATTCGCTGCTAATTAAACCCATTTCTCTGATTATTATTGTTAGAGGCAACCAACAACTGGGACAGAGAGCCGTCCAATGCGTCCATAACCAGAGCCGTGGGCAGTGGGATCCACTGACGTGACCGCCACGTGGGAGTGTCCGAAGTACTAGAAAACGGCATATGATAGGATTCAGTTTTGGTTTGGGGGGTTCAACTCCGTAACGGGGGCTGGGAAACAGTGTTGTAGCCAACCAATTCGCATTCAAAATTAAGTAGCAAGTAGATGGATGGAATGCGAAATTTTTCTTCTTCTATTTTTTCTTTTTCTCCTTTAATTTTTATTTTAGAAAAATTCATACAGTTAATTATTTTGATATTTATTATATTTAATTAAGTTATCTTTAAATTTTTAATATTATATTATGTCATCTCTCACATTTGTCTTATTATATTAAAAAGTTTTTTTAACATTTAAAATATCATTTTCTTGTTAGTCAATGAGAATATGGTAAAAAATGAATTTTATATTTTATTAATTAATTACTTTGAACCTCTTAATATTTGTCAAATTTAATTAAGTCATCTCTCATTTTTTAATATTATACTAAACTATATCTCACATTTATCTCGTATATTAAAAGTTTCATCAAACATTTATATGAATTTAACTAAAAAAATATTTTTTTAATGTCGAAAGGACCTTTTAGTATTAAGGGACAAACGTGAAGAATGATTTAATATAATATTAAAAAATGATTAACGATTTAATTAAATATAATAAATGTCAGAGAATTCAAAATAATTAACTTAAATTAGCAATAACAACAAGATTTTCAAGATTCGCATTTCTAATTCTTTAATATTTCTTATTTATATTTTCTAAATCAAGGTTATTAACTTGCCTATTTTATTATCACCTAAAAAGATGAAAATTAAAGATTGGGGTTTGAAAATAAAAGAAATCGAAATTGACTTGAATAAAAAAAAATCTATTTCAAATAGCCAAAATTTATGTATTTGGTGATTCAGAATTACTCATTCTGCTAGATTTTTTTTTTTTTTGAACTATTAGATTCATTTTTAAGATTAAGAGATTTTTAATAAAAATTATTATTTTAATAAAACAAAATAAATATATAAATTTTATAAAATAAAATATGAAATATATATTTTTCAACTTGATTATGATTAGTTTGAATCTTTTCAATTCAGTCCAATTGAAAAGTTTAAAATCAAAATAATTCAATCTTTTATACTCATAATGTCAAAAGTTTAATAATGTAAATTTAAAATAATTCAATTTTTAGTTCAAATCAATTTTTTAAAAATTTATGCACAATAATAAGCTCTCAAATATTAATTGACTTTCACGAGTCATATGTTAATCTCTTTCTATTGTGGCCATTCTAAAATGTTATATGTTAGGAATGTAGGGCAATATAAGTTTATACAGAATCCAACATAGATAGAAAAAATGTAAACAACTAAAGTAACTACAGGATAGAAAATAAAATGAACATAAGTAATAAAGAACAATAGTAGAATTAGAAAATTCGAGACTTGTATTTGACACAATGTCCTTAAAATTAATTCACCCTTTTACTATCAAAAGTACTTAGAGGATATTAGGTATCTATCTCTTCGGATGGATTGAAGTATGCATGAACTGTACACCAACAATTGTTGCCTAAACGAACTAAATTTTGTATTGCTCTATCATAAAATAGAAGAAGAAAAGACGTATTTTTCAGTAGGTGTGTGCTAAAGGATATGTTTTCTTTTATGGCACAGCATATGGGAGAAGAAACTGTCAAGTTTAATGTCCATTAAACACCATTGCACTTTGTGTAACTCTTAGCCTTGAAACTGTTGTAATAATCAACCATTCAATCCATTAAACCACTATTAAGCTTGTGTAACTCTCAACCATAAAATTCATGAAATAGCTACACACACACAGAGATATATATATATATTAATCCTTTTTGTTTAACTTAAGTAAATATCCTTATTCTGGTACTTATTTGAAGTATAATCTATTTGAAAATTGTTAGTAATATAGGGTAAGATAAGTTTAGACAAAATCCAATGTAGATTAAAAAAGGAAAAAAGTAAACTATGGTAGCAATATAACAAAAAATAGAAAAGAACATAAGCAGTGGGGAACAATAGTAGAAATAGAAGTAAAATCGAAAGATTTGAGACTTGTGTTAGACACGGTGTCTTTGAAATAAATTTGCCTTCATACTATCGAAAATGCTAGAGAATTCTAGGCATCTGTCTTCCAAGACACAATGGAGCAGACAAAAATTGTGCACCAACAGGTGCTGCCTAAACAAACTAAATTGTGTAGCTCTATCATAGAAAGGAAGGAGAAGAAAGGTATTTTTCAGTGTGTGTGTGTGCTAAAGGAGATGTCTCCTTTCATAGTAGAGCATATGAGGAAAGAAAATGTCAAGTTTAATGTCTATTAAGCACCACTACACCTTGTCTAATTCTTAGCTATGAAACTGCTGCAATAAACAGTTATTAAAATCCATTAAGCCATTATTAAACTTCTGTAACTCTCAGCTATAATAACCTCCATTAACATTGTAATTATTATTTCAAAATTCTAACAGTTACAAACCTTAGAATTTAGGAAAGAAAAAATAGGAAAAAAAGAGAAAACTTTTCAAAATCAAGTTGGCACAAGTTAGCTCAAAACGATTCGACATTCAAGCACGTAGGTCAAGTGCTTGCACATTGAGCCCCCCACGCGCAAAAGTGAACCTTTCAAGTTGTTTTCTTATTATTGTATAATTAAGCATCTAAATACATATTCCTTATTAATTTGGTATTTTTCTATTGTAAGATAATTTACTTTTTAATTTTTATTTCTTAGTAAGAACTTATTTTAATTTTCAAATTCTTGTTCACCCATTAACCAATTTTTAGCATATGAATATACAAATTCATAGTCCACTTGTAAGATAACATAAATTTGATCTAATTTTTCACCATCAAATAGTGAAATTCACTCAAAATAAAACCTCAAAATGTCCAACTAATACAAATTTATATAACAATTTCCAACATCGTATCACTTTCACCTCAATTACATTCATTCATTTACTACGTCTATTTAATCTACACATTTCTTCTCAACATTTTAGAGTGCCAAAATCTAAACTTAAGAAATTTGTTGTGTATTATGCACAACATTATCATTTGGCTTAATAATTTATTTCTTTCAAAAAAAAACAGAAATTATTTTATTATATAACTCAATCTTTAAAATCACTGAGTTTTGTATAAAGTTATTATTTGTCTACCTTTGTTAGATTATATAGTAAAAAAAAAAAAATACTTTAATTCAATATATTTTCCCTCTGCTTTGATCTAAATAATTTACATCGAATTTAATAAATTTATGAACAATTATTTTTTCAGAATTTATCAAAAAAATTCAATAAAAAAATCATTAAAAACATATAGCATACTTTATCACTTGAGTTATAACATCTATCGCTCAATATACTTAATTCATGCGATGAATACATTTGTAATGAACCCCAATATACATCCTATATCCTATTTGAATATAAAAAAGAATTATTTCTAAAAAATGAAATTTATCTATATAAAGCCATTTAACCTGAATTGATGATAGTGAAGAAAAACTTTCGGCGTTATATATATATATATATAGAGAGAGAGAGAGACGGAGGTCGCTTTTTCCATATCTCTTTCAATGTTTCTTCTTGTTAACATCTCACATCTTATTCAATGGAAGGGTAATTTCGTTTTACAGTAACAATTCGTAGGAGCCATAACTGTTCTTGTAAGATATTTAGTATATTGATTTGCAGGAAGGAAGGAGCCATGACTGTTCTTGTTATTGTCTGTGGCTTTTCTGGGCCCGTGATGGATGGCGGGAAACCCGGCCCTTGTTACGCAGTACCCCACATGCCGTTCTGATCTGACATATCAGACCGCTGACGTCGGAAAAGGACATTTTAGGTTTCTGATTGGTAGTTGGTACCTGGGCAGTTGAGAGAGATGAACGAAGGTTTGAATAGCCGGCTAATTATCAAGGTAAAAAACTTCGCTGTGCCGGTGCTACGCTACAGGATCCTAATAAGTTAAAGAATAATAAGAGCATCCATGGTAACCTTTAAAATAAAGATTATATTTTAAATAATAAAAAATATTTTAATAAATTTTTAAATATAAAAAATAAATATATTTATTTAAATTTAATTGACTCTTTATGTTTCACATTTAATTTTATTTTATTTTATAAAAATATTTAATATTAATTTATTTTATTTTATAAAAATATTTTTAAATATTATAGGAAGATAGAAAAAATAATTTTTTAAAAAATAAAATCAGATAATAGAATATAGTAATTATTAATATGTATAAAAAATTAGATTATATTAATTATATTTTATATAGAAATTGAATTTTTGTCTCTACATATAAAAAGTCAAATTCATTCTCTAATCTAAAATTTAGAGATAAATAATATATTCAAATCTTATTTTTTAATTATTTTTTATCATAAAGAGTTTAGGTTAAATAAAAAGTAGATTTGAAGACAGTATGAGGTGAGAATATATATTAAGTTTGTGCATTAAATAATTCTTTCATTTAAAAATATAATATTATTAAATAAATATATAAAATAAAGTATAAATATTACTTTAAGTATTTTATGTGTATTGAATAATTTCCTCAACAGTCAGTCGGTTTTGGAGGCTGTGAAATTGCACTGCTGCAGATTCTGAATTTCCGATTCTGATGAGTATTATTTGTAATTAATTATTGTATGCTAATTAATTTAATTAACTATTGTATGCTAATTAATTAAAGCCAGCAATTAATATGTCATCAATATATAATTAATTTTTATTTTAAATTTAATTTTAAATGAATGTTTGTTATCTATCAAATAATTATATTACTAACACAATATTTTTTACAAGTAACTATATAATATATTTTCATTTTATTATGTGATAACTAAATTAATAATTAAATATTTAGTTTTTTTAGTTAATCAAGAAATATTAAAACTTTAATAATATAGAAAGTTATTCACATAGAAATAACTTAGAAAATTTAGTAAAATAACAAATTCTTTGCATTCATAATAATTAATACTTAATTTTCTATATAAAAATTAAAAAAATTAAAAGAAAACCAACAAAAGAAAAAGTAAAACTACAAAAATTATATTATTATTAAAATTTATTACACTAATTTAAATATATATATATATATATTTATTATTTTTATTTATTTGATAGTAATTTTTATAAACTAATAATATATTATAAATTAATAATAATTTTCATTTATTATTTATATATTAATTTTAATTAATTAATTATTTTAATAAAAATAAATATTAAATTTATTTAAAAACTTATTATTATAACAATACTATATAATATGTGAGTTGGTAATTAGTGTCTCTTTTTACAATATTCTATTTTGGTATTGATAGACTGCCCAAGCTGCCAACCAAACTAAGCCGCACAACAAATCAGTTTAGCATAATTTAAATTTAGATTATAATTAATGACACATAAAAAGAAAAATTGTAATCATATTTTTTCTCTAAAAACAACTCATTTCTTTTAATATTTTAAGTTATTGTCGGTATATTCTATTGACGTCAAACCTTTTTTCTCTTCGTTTTTTTTCATTTTCTTTAATAAAATGGATTGTTTTTACCCTATTTATTAGTTTTCATTTGTTTTTCTTATTTTTAAGCATTTTTATTTTATTGTTGTTATTTTGTCTCTTTTTATAAGAGTTTTTGTTTCTTTTATTAAAAGTTTTAGTGGTTTATCGATTGTTTAGTAATATATGATGATATATTATGTGATATTGTCTTTTAAATCTGTTATGACGTGCAATATGAATTTTAGTCCACATTATACTATAACACTATATCTAGTGGAGATATCTATAATTGATAAAAATGTAGGCCATCGAAGGAAAAATATGATAAAAATATAACCATAATTTTAGAACTAAACTAATGTACAAATATTAGTTGCGTTGAGAATCGAGTTCATATTGATAATTTAAATTATAAAATTATTTTTCTTTTACAGATGTCGTATGACTGTTTATAGATGAAAATATCTTCTATTATTTTCAAAAATTAGATTATAATTACTTGATTATTTACACTTTATGCAGCTATAATTTAACATATTAGTTAAAACATATTTAAAAATATTAATAAAATAAAATATTTATATGAAATATGTGATTAAATATAATAATATTTATTCTCAAAATAGATAATATGTAAAAGGATATTTTTTTAGCTTTATATTTTAGTTGACTATTTTGTAGTTTTTAATAACTTTTTATTTCATTTAACTAAGTAGTTATGTATGAAAATTTTAATTGCTTATATAATCAAACAATTAGTTTGATAAATATCAAATTTTATCTGGAATAAATAATTAGTTGATAAATAATAATTCTTCTCTAAAATTGAATGTAATACCACAAAACTCGCTTAGTTGTATATTATAATAATAAATTTTAAATAAATTTAATATTTATTTTATTAAATAATTATTCATTAGTAAAATAATTAAAATTAATATATAAATAATAATTAAAATTTATTATTATTTTATAAAAAATTTATTGTCAGCTAAATAAAAGAATAATTATTATTATAACTATAATTAAATTAATATAATATAATTTAGTAATACTATAATTTTGCATAATTTAAAATTGAATTTGAGATAGAAATTAATTATATATATTAATCTATTGGTTTAAATACCAATAGTAATCTAATTAAAAAGCAATTATAAAAGAAAGAGAAATAATATGCAAATTGCATAGTTTGACTCGTGATTTTTTTTTTCTCAAAAAAAAAAAACATTAAAGAGGTAGGTAGTTTCTATTTTTATGATAGAAGCAGGCTATCCAATTTTTGGTGATTAATGACCACATAATTACTTCACTTTCTCTATAAATTTTATAAAGAAAGTGAATAAGAAAAAAGACGAGTCAGCAAACATGGACCCTTATGATTTGCTCTTGTTGCTATTAGTTTCATAACAATCAATCAAGTTTGTATGTGCAATCTTAATATATATAGTATTTTTTTAATATATCATTCAATTTTTGATATATATTCAAAGTATATAATAAACAAAAAATAATCACAAAATTTCTTGCTATAAAAAACTAAAGAATAAATTTTCGAACAACTCTCTAATCCAAACAATATTAGTCTTGTACTAAAAAAAGTACGAAATACATAACTTAAACGAAGAAAAAAAAAAATTAGCATATGCTTTTGCAACAAGATAATATTTCTCTTGTCTAAGCACCATTCTCCCCTTTTCTACACATGAATTGCTTTAAAGCTTAAAATAATAATGATAACTTGTATATATATCCTAGTTGAATGCACTAAAAGGTCTAGAATTTAGATGAACAAGCTTGAAAAGTGATTGATTACTGTGTTGGATAAATAAGATGGTCAATAAAAGTTGGGTTGAAACGGCACCAAGTTCTTAGTTCGAATGTATAGTGACATGAAATTTATCATGGTTATGTTACTTGTCACCAAAAGAATTTACCCAATAAAGCAATCTAATTTGGGTTTTACATGTTTTATGTTAGGCAATCGTCTTCAAAGATTTTATAGCCATTGCAATGAAAAATCTTGCAATTTATGAAAATGACATGATTCTGTTTTTGAGCTAATTGTCATTGCTGCATTATGGCAATCTTATGTATTTAACTTTTAATTAATGTCGATTGTCTATGTCATTGATAAAAATTGTTCGAAATACTATAGCATGCTACCACTTGATTCTATTCAATGTAAATAATTGGATTAGGATAATATTACTGTAGAAACAAAAAAAATATGTTTTTTTGATATACTTAGAGTGTCAAATTATTCGACTATACGACTTAGCATTGTTTTGAATCTTTATCTTTTTTTAAAAAAAAAAAGTTTGGATTCACATTATTTTTGAATCTTATCTTTCTTTTTTAAAAGTTTGGATTCGACCATCTTAGACTGCAAGTTGGAATTATCTATCCAATCGAGTTACTTAAAAATTTCAATTTTATTTTTTTAAAAATAGGCTCCAATTAAATTAAATCACTAATAATTATAATTTACAAATTAAATATTTTAATAATTTAAATTAAGTTAAATTATTACAATCAAATCTTAGTGAACTATTTTTAACCGATTAGAATTGGATCATATTTGATAAAAAAAAAATTATATTATTTTGAATTTTTTAAATTTGATTTATTTTTTTAATGAATTCAGATTAATTTTTTGAATTTTCAAATTAGATCAACAATTGCTATCTTTAGATCTACTAAAGAACAAACTAACACCGATTAATAATGAGTTATACATGCATGGCAATTAGCCAACCTTGATTAGCATATGCTTATATAGACATGGGTTGCAGGCACTTATTAGTTAATGTCTAGGTCAAGCTATTACTTTCACTTGCGTATTTAAGTGGCCATTTGAAGCTTGAAGCAATGGAAAGGTAGAGGATTACAGCTTACAAGATATGGTTTGGCTAGGTGGGAAATATATATTGGGAACAAGTCCAGAGAGGATGAAGGCTACTTCCAATATCAATCCAATATGGGCCCTTCTCTCACACACCCCTCTCCATCTCCTTCTACTTTTTATTACCAACCTATACTCTTCCTAGTTGCATACACTTACACATGACCTTATACCACAACTGAAGGCAAATGGGGCCTCCCCTTTCTTTTTCTTCTTTCTTTTGTCACTTTCTATATGTGGTTTGATCAACAGAAAAGTATCCTTTAATTAATTAGATTAATTACTTTGAACTCCATGAAGTTGGTTATATTTAATTTCGTCATCTTTCACTTTTTAATATTATGTTAAATTATTTCTCATATTTATTCTGTTACATCAATACATTTTTACTAATATCAAAAGGTTTTTTTATATTAAATTTATATAAATGTTGGAAGAACTTTTTAGTGTAATAAGACAAACGTGATAAATGACTTAATAGAATATTAAAAAGTGAAGGTCGACTTAATTAAATATGATAAATGTCAGAGATTCAGAGTAATTAATCTAATAAAACACAAAACTCATTTTTTATTACATTATATTTAACTAATAGGAAAAATGATCTTTTCAATGTTGAAATTATTTTTTAGTATAATGAAATAAATGTGAAAGATGATTTAATATAATATTAAAAAATGAGAGACAATTTAGTTAGATATAATAAATATTGGGAATTCAAATTAATTAACCCTTAATTAATTGGTTGCCCATAAAATTTTCTTGGTATTTTGGTTTTATGCTTTAGTGAACTTTTGAAGTTTGAATTGGTTTGAATTATTTGTACTTTTTTTTAAAGTTTTTTGTGCTTAATCAGAATCATCAATATAATCTATTTGTACTGGAGCGGTTTAGATTAGTTGAATAAGGCCCCAAAGAACAGTGGATGCACCGTGGCTAGATAGATTGCATGATTAAATCACCCTCATTAATGTCATCAAATAATTACTGACTTTTGAACTAGTGCCATCTTTTGTCCTTATATTTCTTTTTTTTTTTTTTTAATTACCGGTCAATTCCTTTCGGGTAAATAATCATTTAATTATTGAACTAAAAGGCATCATTTTATTGCGATATTGACGACCTTGATACTATAATTAGAATAATCATTTGACAATTGAACGAATCGACATGAAGATTTTCAAGCCCAATTGTCAAGATTTCTTACTAAATAAACCTAAGTTTAAGTTTTTTTTTTTTAACTTGCGAACAACTCCTCCCAACTTGATTGTTTATGATTTAATGTAGACTTTTTCAAATTTTAAAATCATATCGACATCAAAATAAATATAATTCAGATTTGAATTCAGATTGATTTAATAAATTAATAAAGTTTGAGCCAATCAAGTTCTATTAGACTCAATTTATTTGCAGCTTTATATATATATATATGAAATTTAGATCTATTAATAAATTATATCGTGCAAAATGTGTGTGAGTTATATAAGTTAGTACGTCTTTACAAAATTGCTACGATTTTGTGAAAGAGTGTGTCATATGTGTGTTTGTATTATGTTAATTAAAACAATTAATAAATTATATTAGTAATAAACAAAGATCTTAAATTTTTAATAGGTGAAATAATATGAATCTTTTAATTTTAAATATCTTAATTTATAAATAAATAATATGCATATTAAGAAGTACACGAGCGCAAAATTTGCTAAAGTAACATATATTTTTTTAATTCTCTAAGAAACATGTTTGGTCCACTAAGCAATGAAATAATAATAAGATTTTTACTTAAAAAATTTATAAGATTTTTGAAGTAAATAAGATTTTTACTTCAAAAATTTATAATAATAAGTAAGGAAATAATAATAAGTTTTTACTGATATCTTAATTTACTTCAAAATTTTAAGAATATGATTCAAAAGGACTAAAATATTTCATTATTCTTGAAATTTTATTACCTGAATTGATTTATTTGCTTATAAAGTATAAAGTTATTATATATGGTAAATTATAAAAATTTTGTTAACATTTAAATTTTATTTTTTACATTAAAATAGACCAAACAAAAATGTTAGAATCTTAAAATGCAATTTTAAAACAGATTTTCACTCTCATTTTTAGTGTAATCTAACATGTCATAAATGAATTTACAAGATAATGAAAATTGATCTTTAGTCTTTTTAGCACGTTGGATACATATAATAAACTTGTAAAAAAGTAATATTTTAAATTATATTTTTAATGAAAAAATATACTGAAGCAATTTATAAGGCAAATTATTTTTTATTTTTGAATGTATTTATATTATTTTTAATAATTTTTATTTTACTATTTTGAAAATAAAGTAATGAATAATATTATAAATATAAAGTAATCAAATGGTAGCTTCATATAATTAATATCTAACACAATCTTCTTTATATTTAATATACTAAAACTTTTAATATGTATTGTATATAAATTAATAAAATATTTTAATAATAAAATTACACATATAATAATACTGAACAACGAACATGTGGGGAAATCAAGTATATGATCCAAAAATTAAAATAAAGATGAAGAATGAGGAGTAATAACTTAAAGATTATATGATTTCTAGCTTATTAATTTGTCAACTAAAAGAATCCATATTAAAAACAAAATTCAAATTAAACAAGGAAAAAGTAGAGACATACCATGCAACTACACAATATTGATTATCTAAATTTTGTGTTGTCAAATACTTAAAATATTACAAAATAATGAGACAAGAGTGAAAATTTCATTGTGAAATTTTTATATGTACATACCAATTCAAGAATAGTTTAATTCAAGCATCCAAATTGTAAAGGAATTTCTTCAATATCTTAAAATTTTCTAATAACATATAGATGTGCTTTTCTTGCTAGAGAGAACATCTAAATATTTATTTTTCAAGTATTACAAGTATTATTGAAAATTTTCATTTTCCTTAAAGAACATCATTCATATATTAGAACAATATTATTAAAAAAGATGGCCCCTGCCTCAGCCTTAATGGATAAAAGCAAAATACAATAATAGAGGGGAGAGAGAGATTTTATATAATTAATAGCATGGGTAAGGAGGCATTGAGGCAATGAAAGATTGCAGCAGATCCGATGTATACAGAATCCTAGTTATCGCAGGCCCTCTCTTCAATTCTCTATTATGAAAAAATATATTATTATTATTATTATTATTATTATTTGGCTATATATCATTTAAAAATATACTATAAGGTTTATTTATAAGGTGAGTATTGAAGTTGGTCTGATTCCAGATTATTGTTGTGTCCCCGGCCATGAGCCTTTCCACTTGCAGCTATCATTACTAATCATACACAGGACAGACTAATCACTATGGGCTACCTTTTCTTTTCTTTAACGCACTGTGTATCTGCCTCATTTTTTTGTGTGCTTTCTTTGGGATTTTGATCCCATAATATTTTGGGAGTCTTGATGCCAGCCAACTCAAAATCTTCCGTCATATGCATGGGGCTAACACAAGTATCAATATCACTTCTCATCTCCTAGCCAACCAAACTGCAAATCTATTTCATTAAACTATAGATTTATTGTTTTATTATATATAGTAACAATGTTTTACACCGAACATTCTGGTAGAAGAGTGGATATGACAGAAATCAAGGATTTAGTGCGTAACAATAGTCAATATCTTTAATGAATTCATGCCCCCACTCAGTATGAACTGCTGCATGATTATGGCAATATCGCTACAGGATACAACAAAGTCAGGAGACTTGAAGGCAACAATCCTAAAGTCTCCTTTCAGAAATTTTTGATAGATTGAAAACTAAAAAGAATAAGGTTGAAAGAAAATGGTGAGAGAAGTTGTCTTTTTAGGTACATTTCTATTTACTTAATGAGAAAAAAAAAAAAAAAAAAAAGATTGCTGAAGGCCGTTATTCTAACACCTGTTCAAACAAATATATTTGAAATTTAAATTTTATCGATTGCTAAAATGAATTGCGCCTACCATTTGATTTATTATCTAATCCGAAAATTAAAATTAAAAATGTTCATATTTATTTTACCCGAGCGCATGTGCCTAGTTTCAAGTTCATTATTAGACTAATTGTATATTTGCATATATAATTATTTTATTTAAACTAATTTTGAACTAAATATGGCACTAATTTGATTTTCCTCCACTTTTTCTTCCATTTTTCAGTTTAATTTGAAAGGCTAAATCCAGCTTATATGAAGCAACACCAAATTATTCTTTTTCAACGTGGAATTGCTACTCTTAACTTGACATGTAACCTCTCTCTCTCTCTCTCTCTCTCTCTCTCTCTATCTATATATATATCAAATTTGATTAATCTTTCTATGAGTGATTTTAAATGATAGATTTATGGCTTTTTTTTTTGTTTTCATACTTTTTTTTTTTGGATTTTTTTTTTGACTCTTGTACTCCATATGTATTCTGGATTGAGCTATTGGTCTGGATTAAATTTGACGTCTAAAAGTTTTTTTTTCTTAGTATAATAATCTTTTATTAATAATATTCTCTCTAGCTTGTTAAAAAAATTATGAATATGAGAGACTTATAATATTAGTAGAAACTATGTGCATTTGTTCGATTTTTGTGCATAATTATTAATAATATCATTGGAGGTGTACTATGATATTTTGCTGCCACATAAGATAACCGAATTCTAGAGATAGTATGTCCAAAGATAGGTATCCATATCTATTGCATGCGCATTTCCGTCATTGGACGTTAAGATTCAAATTTTAATAATCTCATTTTATTTTCTAATATATATTATATTTTTATTTATAAGAAATTTAATAGATGAAATCAGTATTCCCAATTATATAATATGGAATACTCAAAAAAAAAAAAATGTAATAAGAGATATTTGGTGTGGCTAATGAATGTAGTGGGTAGAGATTTTTTATTCAACAACTAATAAATAAGTGTTTGGTAAAACATATAAAATAACAAATGAATATAACTTTAATTAGTTGTAATTTTTATCAGCTTTTATTTGGAACTTTTTATGAATTTCTATAATTATAAATAAAAAAATTCAAAATTATTCTTATTCTATTATTAATCTTAAAGTTCTATCATTCAACCATCAATTATGAATTATAACATTTTAACTGCTTATATAAAAAATAATTTATTTAAATTATTATATGTTTTTATAAAAATATAAGTAGAATATTTTAATTACTAAAAATATATTGACATATTATGTTAATTTTAATAAGAAATAACTATTAAAAATTTATAAATACAAATTAATAATTACAACATTCTAAATTTTGAAATTATACTTTCCAAGTATGTGTGAGAAATATATTATTTCATTATATTTTAATTTAAATTTATTTAATTTAATATAAAAATATTAACAATATACACTTATTAGTCATTGAAATTATACTTTACAAGTATATGTGAGAAATATATTATTTTATTATATTTTAATTTGAATTTATTTAATTTAATATAAAAATATTAACAATATACACTTATTAGACATTTTATAAATTAATAACAATTGTTAAATATAATTTACCAAATACTTCATATTAAATAATTATTAATTATTAATTACATCTATCAGTTATTTCAAACATGCCTAAAAATAGTTATTCCTTTTTATTAATTTTTCCAATTTTAAAAAATTTCCTTTTTAATTTAATAAAAATACTTTTCCTTTTATTTTAAATTTATTATTGAGAATTTGTTATATCATTAATTAGTCCAATACTGGAAAATTGAAGTTATAAAATTATCATTTGATTAATGAAAAGGAATGGGATAGAAATTATACCATAGTATATTTATTTTATGTAAAGAACAACTGCTTTTAAATTTGATTTAAAATTTAGATCTTGAATTTTTTTTTGTGAATACTATTTCAAGATCTAATAATTTTGTTTGGTACAATAAAATTATTGTACCGATTATTTTTAAATTTTTTTTGAAATAAGACACTAAGAACAAAAAATCACAAACGCATCTTGAAAATTCAAAATTTTAACAATTTCTCTCTTAAAAATTTGAATGTAGAAAAAGAACTTTTAAAAAAAAGAAAAATCTCAGAAAACATTTCTTAAATATGTACTCCCTCCATTTCACAATATTTGTAATTTTAGAAAATTTTTTTATTTCAATATAAATGTCATTCTATATTATTAATGTAACATTAATTGCTTATTTTTCAAATTTATCTTTATCATCGTTTTTCTCTCTCTTATAATTAAATTTTTTCTTATTAGTGCAAGTGTAGAATTTTAATTGAAGACAATTGATGATGTATTAATTAATATTAATTGAAATTATTTTTAATTAATTATTTTTTAATTTAAGTGCACAATATTAAAAGATAGATATTGTAAATGGAGGGAGTCTACAATATAACTAATTCATACACCTCAAACAAGCTAAGCACACAATATATGGTGTTATTTCCAAAGCAATCAATTCAACCAACACTATGGGCTTCATCGTCTCATCATCACCATCTTGTTTAGCAGCAATCATTCAAACATTACCTAATCCTGAATGCCACCAACCAACCATGAACACACCTAATATGTGCAGCCCATTTCTTTGACATTCCATACTATATATTCAATAAAATCTGCAATTAATGTATAACGATGCATATTGAAAGTTCCAAGTCCAAAACTAACCTAGAGCTGTACGTAGAATAAGTGATAATGGCTTACCTACTACGTTTACATCATGTTTTGGAGTTTATATAGGAAGAGAGGAAATCGAAACTCTGTTGGAAACCTACTTTCCACATTTTATTTGTTCAGCTAAAGGAAAAAGGAAAAAACTTCCTTCCTATTGAAGTAATATTGAGTTACGTGCGCATACGAACCCTCTCCCTCGTTAATTTTGTTTTTCCATGCCAATGTCATTATAAGAGTGGGAAGCTGACAGGTCTCGTCGTGTGCGACATCTACAATGCTGTTATCCTCAGGACATGTTTAGCATTTTTTTTTCTTTTTTTAAACACAGAATTAATTCATTTTATATTCAGTTTTTTTTACTTATTTCAATTAAATTTTATATTTTTTCATTCACTTTTTGTGCGTTCAAAAAATTTTTTAATAAGCCAAATATAACATTGATGGTAACAATAATCATATTAGACTTTATTTGGCTTATTATTTAGATATAAAAGTTTTTCACTTTAGATAAATAATTTGTTCATTTTTTTGTATAAAATTTAAAGAAATTTTATATGTAGAATTTTTTCAATTTATATACAGAATTTGTTTAAATTCTATATAGACTTGAATAAGTTTTGTTTCTTATTTGTTCAAAAAGAAAAAAAATTATAGCAACTAAATTATTTGAAGAAAAAAAAAAGAAAAACTATAGCACAAAGTCACCTAAATGTTTTGTTCATTTTTTATACAAAATTTAACAAAAAAAGAAAAAACATTTGATTATATTTTATTTTTTATTTAAAGAAAAAATAAAAAAATTGTGTCACTAAAAACATCATTTCAATGTAAAAATAAAAATCAGCGTGAAATTTGACCTTGGTGCGACATCACTATTGCGACACCTGCACTTTCCCATAAGTGTGGCCTAATTCTAGACATCAAGTGCTCGAGAGTGAAGATGACGGACCTCGGTTCCGATCTTAAAAGGAGATGTAAAATGATTTAAATTTCAAATGATTCGAAATTTTTAAGTCAAATTTAATTTTGCTACAATGATTTGACAAAATATGAATTGAAAAGATTTTATTCTATTTGATTTAAAATAATTATATTTAAATTAGTTAAATTTTGAAAAAAAATTACTCCAAAAACGAAAGTGAGTTACGTTCTGCATAATTAACTTATTGTAATTTAAAATGGCTTTTTTTAAATTCATTCGAGAAAAAATAATCTAAAATTAATCCGATTCAATCTATTTCTAGTTCTAACATTAATTGTAAATGTGTCCAACATTGTAGATAATATTATTTATAGAATTAATTGAAATACTTTTTTTTTTTTTTTTTTTTTTATGGAAGAGACATAGCTGGCATTAAGAGTATTAATTGAAATAATATTGATATCTATTTGAAAAAGAAAATGAAAAAAAAGCAAAGCGATGAGGGTAATAGTGGATTACGATATGCTGCTCAAATTATTGTCCCCTTAATCTTATCCAACTCATAATTTTATGTTGTTTTAGAAAAATTGATAATAAGAGGAAAGTATATTTTGTAAAATTATAAAATGTCAGTTTGATTTACTTTTTGCTTGTTAATATTCAGCAATAATTGCTAAAAAAGAGCAGTTAATAAAAACTAATGTTTAGTATTCCAATTTAAAAATTAGTATTTAACATTTAGAATATATAATTGAACGTTAAATGGTAGTTTTCTAGCATTTGAAATATAAAAATTGGTGTTTAAATTTTTTTGCCAGTATTAATTTTATATTTACCATTATATTAATTTGTATTCATATATAATTAATTAAACTATAAAAATAATAATTCAATTATTAAATTATTTAATATTTTATATTTAATGATCACTCAAAACTAATTGTTGATTTTTTACTGTTAATCACTTCCACTAAATTAATAATAGATGTTAAACTTGAAATAAGTGAATATAAGATTTAAAATTTATATTTTTAAAAAGATGTCTTAATAATTAAAATTTAAAATTTTTATTAAAACATCTCTAGTTCAAATCTCGCAAATAAAATTACAAGAATTTATAAACGAAAGAGTTACTCATTAATAGATTATCTAATAAATAGGACAAAAACTATTCAAAAAAATAAATAGTGGAAAAAAGAAAAGGAAACTTAATTATAGTATTTGATGATTGCTCGTCACACGACTTCATTCAATGTTTGAAATACATACATTTCTAATAAATTATTAAATTATTTAAATTTATTAAAGTTTAAAATAATATTTTCTTTATTTAAAAAGTTAAAATTTTAAATGACTCGCTCTTACTTAAAACTCAAAAAATTACTCAAAAATGATTCAAATTTTATATTTATATTTTAGATTCAATGATCAAATTTAATTTATTTGTAATTTGAATTAACTCGATTTGAACGCATGAAAAAAAATTGAATTTAAAATTGATCTAACCAAAGCTGTTTGTCACTCGACCAACGTCTGTTATAGGCGAAAATCTAAAACATCAAGATAATGACACATGATAATTTTATTATTTTAACACCTGTTTTCTTTTTTTTTTCTTCAAATATAAAGATTCGAATACTTTTTATGTCCACATGTATTGTTTTTATTCATTTGATATAATGCATGAAGATTGACAAGTCAAATCTTTTATTAAAAATAAAAGAACATTGAAATTTAGAACAATAAGTGAAGAGATAGAGTTCATTTATGTCTCATTACTTAATAATTTAAGTTATTTTTTTATTAGAAAGTAAACGTTTTGTCTAATATTTCTTTATTCTGAGTTAGTCCAGATAAATTTATTAATATCACACTTAATAAATTTATAAAAAAATTATTAAATTTATAAAAAAAATTATTTCCTCAAAACTTATTAATGAATTAAAATTTGAAACTATAAAAGACAAATGCACATTCCCTTGCTATTTAAGTTAATACTCATAATAATAACCTTAAATATATATATGTCAATTTGGACACTAATATTTAGTGATATCTACAATTTAATTGTGCCACGTATTTAATTAAATATTCTAATTAGGTTTAGGTTGACTTAGGTGTTTCTTTAAATATGTAAAGTCGTTTTGAGCTTTTTCAGAAGTTGGTAGTATCGATGTCTGCCACATGGGTTCACCACACATGATCGAACAAAAACATTTGCATTTCTTCATTTCACAAAAGAATCCTCATAATGTTATTCTCATCCACCATATCATTAAAGTGAAAATGAAATGCTTGTCAATGAATAAGAAAGGAAGCCATCATGTTCATGAATCTTGTTTCAATATTTTATCCTCAAATTCTTGGAGACGTCCAAAACGTAGAATGGAAAACATGAACCTTGTAAGAAATGAGAGTTGGGCAATTGACTTGAGGGAATTGGAGAAAAGGTTAGGTTAGGTGGCATTTACCTCTCACAAGTTCACGCCTGCTTACACTACATGTCCTTTCTTTTCAAGTAACCTCCAATTGAAGGCCTATGTTCCCTAAGGACAGAAGAGGAGAGGGTGGTTTTCCGCTTCGCCGAATAATTATACCCTGTAGTACTACATTTCTTTTTGCTAAGGTTAATAGTGGGTGTCATCATCACCAATTGCCATCTTTTTGAGGGCCCAACAGACCCAGCTGGCTCTTGAATTTGGGCCTTAAGAGTGGAGTTGCATCCCTTTTTCTTAATGGTAGACTATCAAGTAGCAAAAAAGATGGTGGAAGCAACGTATCATTCCCTGATTTCCAAGCTTGGGCCCTCAATTTCGTGGAATGTCAGTGGCCATTATATCACACCTGCATATTATGTCCAAAACTAGCCGCAGCCTTCCCTTTGTTCTTTTCCATGCCTGAGTCATCTAGTTATATGGTGTAAACAAATTAATATGGTCTTGAAAAAA